>CAVNYN010269248.1:0-47919 GCA_963692815.1 Nyctanthes arbor-tristis
CCTTAAAGTTTAGCTCGACGGCCTTTTGGTCGATCTCTATTTGTTGGAAAGTGCTCTAATAAATAATGTTCACGGTGCTGCCGCTACCCACCAAGGTTTTGTGGATCTTAACACCTGCAACTGACATGGTAATCGCTAGGGCGCTCACATGGGGGTTAAGCTGGCCGCTGGCATCTACGTAGAGTGGGGAGAAGGAGCTCGCTTGAGAGGGGAGAAAGTGCTTCTCAGGCGAGTGATAGCAAATTCAGGCGTTACTCACGGGACCTCACCTCTATCCGTCAGACCCCTCCATGTCGGCCTCCACTACTAAGCATGCAGGCCTCGGTAGGAGGTTGGTTCTATGGAGCTTGAACTTTGAGGTCTGCTAGGGGACGAGCTTGTGTGTCTAGCCTTTGGCTATTTGCTATGTGTTCGCCCAAGTATCCTTGCCCAATTAGCCGATCGATCTCACGCTTTAGATGCACGTAGTCGTCCGTGTTGTGACCCACCACCCTATGGTACCTACAGTATTTTGATTGATCCGCATTCTTCACCTACCTTTTCACAGGCTTTTGTTTGAGTAAAATTTGGTCGCCGCTCAGAAGGTCACAGATATGTTCCGCGGACACATTGAGGGCGGTGGCCATCCTGGTTGGGGTGGAAGGTCCTTGGTCCTCCCTCCAGCTAGAAGGTTCTCCTCTAAGGTCGCGTAGTCGTTTCCTTGTTCCACCCATCTTACGGGTTTGTTGAAGGATAGACCGAGTACCTCGAAGAACATGTGGATTGACCTTCTTCTTTTGCAGGTGGCTGCTCGACCGCCGAGACTTAGGCGACTTCGGCCTCTTCGAGCCTTGCCCAGCCCATGGAGCTAACTCGGGGTGAATGTAGCTTTCGGCCGCATCCCTAAGGGAATATAGCGCGGCGGCCGCGTTAAGGACTGGGCAGCCTGACCCTTGCGTCGAGGCGTGGCTCAGCCCTCTGTTGACTCGTTTCCCTAGGGAATTCGCCGCCTTTACGGGTGTTTTATTGCCTTGTTCGGAAGTTTGCAGGTTGTGCTGTCGCAACTGCTGCACTTCTTCGGCGAGGGCCTATGCTTGTCGCCGGGAAGTTCTTATTGCTGTTGCCGGCTGTGAGGACCTGCACTGGCGGTGCCCCAGTTTTTGCGGAACCCAGGAGGCAGTCTGACATTACTAGTTCTTGTCTTTTAACTCTTGGAATGTCTTCCACTCATTTCCTTTTACTGGAGTTTAGATTTCACCGGATATTTGCTTTTCACAACTTTTTTTAAGTTCTCCACAGACGGCGGCAATTTGTTGATGCCAAATTTAGCTTTCAACTCAACAAACAAAATTTATATTTGCAGGAAATTTGTATTCGAATAAGTATAAGCAGTAAATACAAAAAAGGCAAGGAATGTTTGTAATAAAAGGAAGACAATAAATGTGTGAAAGACAAGAAGAATGAGGTTTGGGTGTCCAACCCTTTCCCATTTCTGTTTCCCTTTTATTTATACTGTACATTTACCCTTTGCTTGGGAGTGATGATTATAAGCATTTAATGTGACCCCACATGAATGACTCAAGAGTATAATCGACTGAGATTAGACCTTCACTTTTTGCCCATCGGTTACCTAAACCGCGCACGGGACCAGTAACTTCCATATTGCATTTAATGCTGGGGTCCCATCAGCCGTAAAAGATAAGGTTCTTCACGTGGGCTTCCAAGCTTCTGCGGAGTGGACATGCTCGTTGCACTCGCTGGGTCGCGGCTTTTGGCTAAGACAACTGTGAGTTTGCTGGCGAGGTGCCTGTTTATCTTGAGCCACATGAGTGAGGGAATAGGGCTGTCCTTAAGGTTGCTAAATCAAGTCACTAGATCCTGTGGCCGTTGGGTCGATAGGTCGATGGGTTAGGTGAGGCGCTCTGGGCCTGCTCTCAAGACTCAGTGACCGTTGACCTCCGCTGACGTTTGACCTGTGTTGACTCTCTACGACCTGAAGGATACAAGTTTAAATATTTATATTTTAAGTATGAGATAATACATATAAGTGACATTTATTAGTTGACAATGGAGAAAAAAATTAATTATAAAGTATAACTAATAATCAGTTTACTTCATATGACTATCATATTTATATATTTAATTTATTAATATATATTCTACAGATAAATTTTTGCAATATAAGTTTTAGTTTAAGACCCCCACAAACTTTTAATTTAAAAGTTGCTTAAGACCTCCAAAAATCTTGGAACGGCCAGCGTTTGAGATTGAGATATGCAGTTATCTTTCCGCTTTAATTATAACACGTTGGTTGCACTTAAAAATTGATTTCAGCCCGTTTCCAAACCTTGCTATTTTAAAATGTTGCAAAATTTTGGAACCCCTCCGATTGTTGAAGCGGAAGCAATCGCACATTTGGAAGGGCTTAATTTGGCAAAGGCACATGGATTTTGTATTGGTTCGACTGAATTAGATTGCTTTCAACTTGTTTCCAGCTTGAGCTCAAACTTTGAATTCCATCATAATGCGTTGTTGCTCGGTAAGATCCGTGGTTTGCTTGGCGATTGTAGTTGTGGTCCTTGTGAATATATTCCCCGTGAAAGGAATATAATCGCCCACACTATTGCCCATTTTCCGCTTGTTCATTCTTCTTATTTTTGTTAGGCTTATTTTATGCCTATATGACTTAGTTTGGTAACTCTCCGTGATATGCAATGAGATTGCTATTTCACTTCCAAAAAAAAAAAAAATGTTGCTTAATATGTTAGTCTCCCGTCCTATTTACTTAATACACGTTTCCTTTTTTGTTTGACTCATTTACGTAGTCTTGCGTCTGCATTTGCTATTTTTTTTACGTTCATTTACAATTATACTAACATTTAATCTTGAAAATGTAATACTCTCTTCATCCCACAAAGATAGAACAGTATATAATCTTACTTAGATTAAATAAAAGGTAGGTAATTTTGTTGGAGCATTAATTTTATAGGTGTTCCTCTAATTTTAACCTTCATACCTAATTAATGATGTGAAATTACCAATGAAATGAGTTGTATAAACTGCGTCTATTAAAATTCCTTTTAATTTTTCACCTTAAAAACCCACACAACTGATTAATTGGCAGGTCAATATACTCCAATTTTACTAAAAGGGCAGTTGGATGGTTGATATGCCACGTGAATAGTCATAAATTTTAGAATTGAAATCGGCACAACTCTTTTTTTTTTTTTAAATTTGTGTATACCAAGATAGTTTAAATTTGTTAATTAAATAAGGGTAAATATTAAAACGAAAAATTAATTACACACCTGATATAGTAACTGGGCTATATTTTTTGGATGGGCGAAAATAGAATATTGAATTATCTTTTTGAGATAGAGTGAGTATTATTTTTTTCTGAAATCTGGCAAATATTAAATTTGACACATCTAATTAAATAAGGGTATTCTAGAAATTTTGTTTCTACATTTTCTTTCCCAACACTTTTTTAATCTCTCTGTAAAAGATAAAATAGACTAAATAAATTGGATGCGTGGAGTAGTATTTTAAATTGTGGCTATATAAGTTGTTAATTTCAATTTTCAATTAAATTAAATTATTTTTGTACAATAATCTGATGAATAGAAAAATCTTAAAATCTCAATTTCAATCTTTCATCCATATATAAGTATTAAAAGCCGTTGGATAAAAAAAATAAAAAATAAAAAAAGGAGGAGTATTAAAAGCCGGATTATAAGTCAGATCCCACTATTTGAAGTAACCAACACCAACCACCAATCAATTTTAATTTAAATAATAGTGTTAGGAAACTTTATTATTAATTTCGACTTGAAAAATACTCAATTCAAGGGCTTAATCAAACAAGCTCATGTTATTATTTATCATTGCTAGTGACTATCAATAACAATAATCTGTATTCTAAGAAGTCCAGCTAATTAGTGTATGATTAATTAGGCGTGCTTATGAACGATATGCACTTCACTATGGTTTACATTTGTACTTTTTTTATTAATAATAAAAAACTCTAGTACTTCTTCCCAATCAAGAACTCACATATGAGTTTTAGGACACCTAAATCTACATGCAGATTTCTGATTGGTCAAGAGTATCGAGTTCGTGTAATTTTACACTTATGCTTTATCATGCATTAACTATATTTTTTAAGGGACATTAATTACGTTTTTATTGAGCAGTAATACGCTTAAATGAGGCTAGACACAATACTCGTTTCATGATGCTTAATTTTTCACACTCAATGCTATTTAAACCACGGAAAAAATACACCAATATTTTTATAATAAGGGTAAATGTCACATATGGTGCCCAACATTTGCTCATTGTATCAGTTGGATTTTGATTCTTTTTATTTTTTTTTCAACTTTATGAGTCTCCAATCTTTTATAAATCCACGCATAAGGTCTTTAATCCTATAAGATTGACAATTATGCCCCATACTCTTTTTTTAATAACCCTTCCTTTCTAAATCAAAGCAAAAAAAAATTAAAAACTAATACATATATTAAAAAAGGAAAGAAATAAAATAATTTCTTTCTACCATACATTTCTTGTTACCCACCTTACCCACGTCAGTCATAAATGAAAAATTCTAATAGTCATTTCTGACAGCAAAAAAGGAGATCGGAAGTTGTTGCTTGCTCGTCCTACTGCTGTTAGAAATGACAGAAAAATGTACAGTTTCCCCAAAAAAGAAAGATGTATGTATTTGTCATTTCTAATCAAGTTAGAGATATGAGTAGAATGAATAATATTATCTATCACCAGTGGTGATAATCACTATTCCATGTGACAGTATGTTGTCATTAAATGATAAGTATAATTAAATGTGGGGACAATGAGAGTACATGTAATAATTTAAATTAGACTTATAATTTAATGTCGCCTAATGATAGTGATGGTCACCATCGGTAATAAATAGTATTACTCAAGTTGAATGGGTAGCTAACTAGGTATGTGGGAAAACAATTTATTTTCTTTTTATCTTTTTATTATTTTTTAGAATTGTTTTTTTTTATCTAAAAAGTTTGGACAAAAATGTCATAGAGGATCTTATGAGTGGATTTACAAAAGGTTGAGGACCTATGGTATTAGAAAAAAAAGTTGAGAACCCAGTTAATAGAAAGTATAAAATTTGGGGACGATATGTGAAATTGTTTGGCAATCAAGCGAGGTGGTACGCTTTGAAAATCACAATACATTGTAAAGTAAACTATAATGCCTTACAGGTAAGAACACATCTCAATTTATATAGGCCTTTACAAATCGACCGTTGCAACATAAGAATATTATCAATATGAATCATTATGTTGTTCACAAATTTCAAAATCGGAGTTGTAAAGCATCAAGTATTATTCTTACGCCGTCATTCATCCTTTCCAAACTGAGAAAGTTCTTTTGCCAGTTATATCGAAGCCATTGTGTCCCCCCCCCCACCCCAAAAAAATAAAGAGGTTTGAACTACGTCTAGAATTTGAGTTTTAGGAGACATGTTAAAAAATTAATAAATGAATGAAAGATGCCTAACTTTTTCTCAGTTCGGTAAGTATTTTTTATAGATTACAAAGGGATAGTGGAGAAGGAGAATGAAACTTTTGATCAAAAGTATGAGAACTCAACTTTAATATCATTAGACCACATGAGTCTTAGCAACTTAATTTGCCAAGTATTGAAACCGTTTTGTTCGAAAATTTTGGACAACGCTTCGTAAGGGATATATTGAAAAGTAAGCTACTGACTTCTAGAGCTAGTTTTCTCAACCAACATAATAATTATATATATAAGGAATTACGTTTCTATGCTAAAAATAACTCAATTCCTTCTAAATACATCTTTTACCCTATAAATCTAAATGATATGAATTCCTTTCATCCTTTGCACCTTTTTCCCAACAATCTCTCCCTCCTTCAAATAAAAACCACATTATCTTGACCTGCTTCAATGGATAGTCCATCCATGTCTTTTATTCTACCAAAATCTCAAATCTTCTATTGCGTCTCGTCTTCATCATACATGAGCATTGTAGAAATATGAAAACAAGATGAGTAATTTCTGTATATTTTCATTCATCTATGGAGCTCAATATATACAACTCATTAGGTATTACAAAAAAAGAAATTAATCAATACTATAGTAAGTCTATTAATACACAGAATATTTGATACACAAATACAAGGAAAGTTACCGTAACTATTTTCATAGAGAGAAGATTGGGATCTTGATTATGACTTGTCCGTCACGAACCTGTGAGAACTAGAATCTAGAATATAGATTCTAGATGATTGAAGCTCATAGTATAGTTTCTATACTTCAGCTAATGCCAACACTCCCCCTCAAGTTGATGCAAACGGGTCTTGGATGCGCAATTCGACAAGTGAGCTGTAAAATGCTTTACTCGATATAGCCTCTGTGAGTATATCAGCTAGTTGATCCTCTGATTTCACAAATGGAAAACGTACAAGTTTAGCCTCAAGCTTTTCTTTAATGAAGTGTCTATCTACCTCCACATGCTTTGTCCTATCATGTTGGATGAGATTGTGAGCAATAGCGATTGCTGATTTATTATCACAAGATAGATCCATCTCAGTAGAAAGAGTAAAACATATTTCTGTCAAAAGGTTCTTCAGCCACAATAATTCACAAAGACCCTTAGCCATGCCCCTAAACTCTGCCTCTGCACTTGACAATGCGACCACCTTTTGCTTATTGCTCCTCCATGTCACTAGATTTCCAACCACAAAGGTAAAATATCCAGATGTTGACATTCGATCTGTGACACTACCTACCCAATCTGCATCAGTATATCCTTCTATCTTAATATCACTCCCATTTCTTGAAAACATAAGCCCTTTCCCAACAGATAACTTCAAATAATGGAGTATCCAGATTACAGTATCCATATGATTCTTACTCGGGTTATGCATAAACTGGCTCACAATACTGACTGCATATGCAATGTCTGGTCGAGTATGAGAAAGATAAATAAGTTTACCAACTAATTTTTGGTACCTGCCTTTATCAGTTGGTACATGATTTGAGTCTTTTCCGAGTCTACGATTCTGAATAATTGAAGTTTTGGCCTGTTTGCACTCCAACATTCCCACTTCTGCTAGTAAATCTAGTATACGTTTCCGTTGAGAGAGAAATATATCACTCCGAGACCTAGCCACCTCAATTCCGAAGAAATACTTGAGTCCTCCAAGATTCTTTATCTCAAATTCCATTGCCAAATGCTTCTGAAGTTGTGATATCTCCTCAGTGTCATCTCCCTTGATAATCATGTCATCCGCATAGATTATTAAGGCAGTTACCTTCCCGGATCGATGTTTCAAGAACAAAGTATGATCAAAGTTACTTTATTGGAAGCCATATTGTTTCATTGCAAGCGTAAACTGCCCAAACCATGCTCGTGGAGACTACTTCAATCCATATAGTGCCTTTTGTAATTTGCATACCACTTTGGAAGAAGCCAAGTATCCTGAGGGTATATCTATGTATACTTCTTCCTCAAGATCACCATGTAAAAAAGCATTCTTTACATCAAATTGATGTAATGGCCAATCCAGATTTGCTGCAAGAGACAATAAGACACGACTTGTGTTCAATTTAGCTACTAGTGAGAAAGTCTCCTGATAATCAACACCATAAGTCTGTGTATATCCCTTTGCCACCAGCCTTGCCTTGTATCTTTCAACAGATCCATCTGCCTTGTGTTTGATAGAGAATACTCATTTACATCTAACTGTTTTTTCCCTTCTGGTAGCGGAAGAAGAGTCCATGTGTCATTCTTCATTAATGCCTCCATTTCATCCTTAATAGCTTGAGTCCATCGCTTGTCTGTCAAAGCTTCCTCAATACTGGTGGGGATTTTGCACAAAGAAAGTTCACAAGAGAATCTATTAAGGGGCTCAGAAAGTCCTTTACCCGATGCGTAGTTTGCAACTGGATACTTGGACCCCCCATTTCTCAATATCTAGAGAGTACCTATTTGGTGGTTTCCCACGATTTTGCCTGGCAGGTAAAGTATATCCCAAAGAAGAACTGTTATCAGTATATGTAGGCAAAGGAGGGATATTTACCTCAGGATTATCCTCAGGAGATGCGGCAGTGGGTACTTTGGAGCAAGGGGATTTTAGATCTTCAGAGCCAGAGTCTGCAGTCTGGAAGATAGATTCTGGAATAGCAGGGACAGATTCTAGACCGCCAGAGATAGATTCTAGACTGCCAGAGATAAAATCTAGACTGTCAGAGCCCATATCAGATTCTGCATTCAGGATATTTCCTGGATGCATAGATACATCAACTGTTAACTAGTTTAATTCTGCATCACATGTCTCCCCCTGAAGATGAGAACTGGTTATAGGGGACTCGAGAAATTACACATCCATCGTTGTATAAAGACGTCTAGTACTCGAGTCATAACACGTATCCCTTTTGATAGGAACCATACCCCAGAAACAAACACCATATAGCACAGGGATCAAGTTTTGTGCGCTGATTCTTATGTAAGTATACATAAGCAACACAACCAAACACTCGAGATGGAAGCATCAAGGGTGATGGAATGGTAATATGATCAGATAAAGCTTGGAGTGGGGTTTTGAAATTTAGTACCTTAGATGGCATCCTGTTGATGAGGTAAACGGTAGTACAGACGGCATCAGTCCAAAATATTTTAGGAATACTAGCCCCAAGTAGCAGAGCACGTGTTGATTCTAGAATATGTTTGTTTTTTCTTTCAGCAATTCCATTCTGTTGAGGTGTTTGTGGACTTGAAGTTTCATGTATTAAGCCATGCTTACTGAAGTATGTCTTAAGCTGTTGATTGATGTATTCACTCCTTTTATCTGATCTCAGAATTTTCATTGTTGCTTCAAACTGTGTCTAAATCATAGTATGGAAGCTTTCAAAAATACTATCAACTTCATCTTTATGTTTCATTGAATATAACCAAGTAATACAGGTGCAATCATCCAAAAAAAGAATAAACCATCGATAGCCAGATAAATTTGAGACCGGTGAAGGACCCCATACATCAGAGTGAATTAATGTAAAAATTGTGTCACTTTTATTCATTCTCAAAGGGTAAGTGGCTCGATGACTCTTAGCCAAAATACATGTGTCACACTTGAAGTCAGAAATCTTAACATGTTTAAATAAATCTGGAAAAACATGTTGAAGATAATAAAAAGACAGATGACCCAACCGTCGATGCCACATCCAAATCTCTTTTTCTTTATGGCCAATAGAGTGATCCATGAGATGAGCATGTCCCGTACTGATATCATCAACATAATATAATCCCCTCCTTTTAGTACCACGCCCAATGATCTCCTTTGTGAGAATATCCTGAAGAAGACAAAAATCAGGGTACATTAGTACAGCCCAGCCCAATTTTGTAGTAATTTGACCAATGGACAACAACTTATGAGACAAAGATGGCACAAGTAATGTATTGGATAATTGAAGAGAAGGAGATAAATTCACAGTCCCAGCCAACACTGGTGAAGTAACACCATTTGCATTAGCAATCTTAGTACATCGAGGAGAGTATACACTCGTGAGATCCTCAGCATCAAAGGTCATATGATCAGTTGCTCCTGAGTCAAGGAGCCAATCATCTCCACTTTTTCCCATTAGTAGTAGTAAGAACAAAACTTGGAGTACCTGGATCTCCTGAAGGCGATGGTGGAAGAGACATGGTTGGTTCTGTTGCAACAATGGCAGCCTTACTTGTTGTTGTATCCCGTCGCCTTCTTGCTTGGTAGTCATCCTACCAATCAGGGTATCCAATCACCTTAAAACACTCATCATGTCTGTGTTTGAGACTCCCGTAATGAGTGCACTTGGTACCCGGATTGGAGATTTGAGTCTTGCTAGCTTTGGCACCAGTAGGAGGTCCCAAAGTCAGCTTCCTAGAGGCTAAAATAGCCCCTTGAACTCCAGCAATTTCACCAGACATCATGACTTGCTGTCTGATTGCTTCCCGTCGTACATAAGCATAAGCCTGCTCAACTATAGGAAATGGGTTGGTTTGTAGAATATCAGCCCTGATTTTGTCCAGCCGATCATCAAGGCCATCCAAAAAGGTATAGACTTTTTCTTCTTGAGTGAGTCTGTTGTAGTGTTGAATATCTGCTAGGCATTCCATACGCTCTTCCGATCTCGACGAAAATCAATCTCACGCCATAGTCCTTGCAATTCATTGTAATATTTCTCTAGGGAACCACCGGCTTGCTTTAATCGAGTCACATGCCGTCGGAGATCATACACTTGAGATGTGTCGCTGCCAATGAAGAAAGTTGTGGCAATTGCATCCTAAACCCCTTTTGCTGTAGGGAATCTTATGAAATTGCCAATCATCGAGGAATCAATATAATTAATGAGCCATCCTTTAACAATGGCGTTGTCAGTATGCTATTTGCGAAAGGAAGGATAGGTCGGAGGAGGTTGAGGAGTATCACCATTGATGTATCCAAGTTTGTCTTTGCCAGATATGAACATCTCGAAAACTTGGGACCATAGTGCCTAATTCAAGCCATCCAATTTTATGCCAATAGGAGCTATAGAAAATTATGCGGTAACGGTTGGAGTTTGTGTTTTGTTTAGAGCTTCGGTCATTTTGGTAGTGAATTCACGAAGCGGATCAAGGTTGGTCAACTCTCCAGAGGGATTCTCATGGCTAGAATCGGCCATCAGAAATTTTCAAAAAAGCCAGGAATCGTGTGGCTCTGATACTATGTAGAAATATGAAAGCAAGATGAGTAATTTTTGCATATTTTCATTCATCTATGGAGCTCAATATATACAACTCATTACGTATTACAAAAAGGAAGTTAATCAGTACTATAGTAAGCCTATTAATACACAGAATATTTCATATATAAATATAAAGAAAGTTCCCGTAACTATTTTCATAGAGAGAAGATTGGGATCTTGATTCTGACTTGTCCGTCACGAACCTGTGAGAACTAGAATCTAGAATATAGATTCTAGATGATTGAAGATCACAGTATAGTTTATATACTTCAGCTCATGCCAACAGGGCATGACCGCCTTAAGATTCATCCGTTGGATTTTTTTTCCACATTCAACTGCATTTGAGATCTCTCGCGCGTCCTTAGACATAGTTTTGATACCGCTACCAACGAATTGGGGTTTCATCCCAAAAGAATGACCCAATAGGTGTAATAGCTATCTATTCTTTATAACCCTATCTTTTATGTGGGATTCATTCGCACGATTTTCTCAAGAAATTAAAGTGTTTCGATTGAGCATATCAATCCACAAAAAACCTTATTCAAGGGTGGAAATAAAATATAGTAAAGAAAGTAGTCAAAATTTGACGACCTTTAGCTGAGACACTCAAAATTTTCTTTTTAATTTTTCAAAGTTTCTAAAAAGATTTTTTCATAAAGGAGTAGTCGGGGAGAGGGTGACTACCCCACCTCCGCCCCTATATATTTATTCTATCATTTCATTTCGGTTTAAAAAAAAGAAAAAAAAAATCGATTGAATTAATTGTTTCAATCAATCTACCGAAAATTCCCAAAAAGCGAAACTAAAAGCGGGGAAAATCTTCAAGAGAGACATTTTACATTTACAAGCTTTTGATCATTCCACTGTATGTATGTGTTGCTCAAGAGTCAACTTCTTCTCCTCTCAAAAATCAAAAAGATCGGAAGAGCGTCGTGTACAATTAATTAATTATTATCTCACAGTTGAAGCAACCGTATGAGCCCAAAACCTCAGATGATCTTTCAGTTCCATTTCATTGCCAAAATTTGGAATTCTCCATTCCTTCTTCATCAATGGCCGTTTCTTCATTAATCTCTTTTCTTCTTCATCTTCCAAAACATCCCATGCTTCCGAGAGATACGGCCTCGAAACTTCTGCTGGTTTCTCATCATCCCATTTTCCAAGCCTCTGCAATCCAGGAATTATCGAAACCAAATCCGAATCCTTGTCTTCATCGGAGAACACAAATCCCAGATCCATAAACCCTTTCAACTCCTCGAATTCAAGCTCTGATAAACTCCTGCTGCCATTTCTCCTCCTCCTCTGAGTTCTGGGATTCACTCTGTTCTTCTTATTCGTGTACTGGGATTCTTTCTTCTCCTCATCAAGTTCTTCTTCGACATGTTCTTTGCCGGAAAGTATGGTCTGGAGCTTGTGAACCAGGACAGAGTTTGGAGATGGAGAATTATCTGAACAGTCTAATGATCTGGAGCTCAAGAACTGGTCACTGGAAGATTTCTTCAACAGGGTTTTGATTCGATTCAGCTTTCGCTTCTCTTCAACTTCAACAAGAGCGTCTGGATCTTCACCTGCTGGTTTCGCTGCAGAAAAAGAGGGTTTTTCTGAAAAAATTCCATACTCAAACCAGTAGGAATCGAAGAGATTGAGAAGTCTTTCTTCTTCAGCTGACATGGATTGGTGGTTTGTGGTGTCGGCAGATCAGATAGGCTCTGTATGGGGGTCGGGGGGGGGGGTGGAATTTTTGGCTTTGTGAGGGTGAGAGACACCTAATTTATATAGTGGGTGATTTGCTATTATTGAGGCTTTAAGCATTACTAGTATTGGAGAATTATGTGGAAAGTTTACTAAAATGAATTAAATAATGCATGTGATTAATGCATAAGCATTTGAGATTCCCCATTAGTTACATTAAATAATAATTTATCTTGGCTAGTCTACTTACATATATGGTTATCATATACGCATAATTTTCAAATGCCCACCGTGGGTGTTAAATATACCCACATCCTTATTTCAAAAAAGAAAATACCCACATCCAACTATATCTTGACAAGTGTCTTACGTTTTGGATACATTCTCAAGTATAAAGAGCATATTTATTCGGTTTCAAGCAAAAAGTCTCTTTCAATTAGGAGGTCTAGGACAATTTTGATCTAACACCCTATGGGTAGTTCACTATAGCAACTAATGAGTACGTGGCCAACCGACATGACACGCCATCTCACCTATTAATCCACCTCGCTAACTGAATAAAAAAAATAATTGAAGTCAGATTTTTGAACTCCAATTCACGATAGAGAGCTGAAATTAGTTAGAGCATTTTCAATGCATGAAGTCCTTCACCATAGTCCAAAAAAGAGAGAGAAAGAGAGAAGTTGATTATTTTAATTGAATGTTATCTTCTTTTTGTTATCTTCTTTTTTATTTCTTATTTTCTTCCTTTTTGTTTTGTTTTCTCTTTTCTTTTTCTTCCCCTCCCCCCAACCCCCCTCGCTTCTTTTTTTTTTCTCTAAATTTTTTTTTCCTTTTTTATGAAGAAGCTAATTTTAAAATTTAACGTTTCTATTTGAACAAGTTGGCCTCTTATATTTGGATTTCATCACACTCTGGTCCTAAATTCTATTGGTATATGAAGAAAATTCCAAATGACACTAAACTTACGTGTTCTTATACCATTAGGCTATGGCGTACAAGGAATTGACTTTGAAAATATCACGATATACATTAAACGTAAATAACAATCTTTTTAATTTTGTCAACAAGTGGATGGAATCTATCAAATCAAGAATAAACTATTGCAAACAATAAAAAGTTCAATAAGATGCTCTCGTAAAAGTAAAAAATGATAACTTGCAAAGCCACAAATCATTTGACTCAAATTAATAATGTTGTTTCAGTACTCTTTTAAAAATTTATTACTTGATGAAACTAAATACAAAATATAATAATAGGAATAAATGCTAGAAATTTTAGAGAACAATAAATAAAGTATTTCTAATTTCCTTTTCATTCTCCCCACCCCCTTCTTTTTCACTTTAATTGAAATTTTTTGGACAGTCCATGTTATTAGGGTCCCCTCCTTGATTTCTTCTCGTGGTTATGTGTCACAATTAAAATGGTTCAATTTCATGTGTGAAATGTCTTAAGCAAAAAGTTGGGTCCCCTTCAAGAAAATAGTCATGTGACCAAAATGAAAAGAAATGTTACACTTGAATGAATAAAATAAACCTAAAGATAGATGCTCATTGACACTTTATATATTTTAGCTAGTTTTATTTTTTATGTTTTATTTTAAAATAAAATTTAATCAAACTAATTATATTCACATATTTTATGATATGATATTCTAAAACTTCTCCCCTACTGCTAGTAGAGTTTTTATTCAGAGACACAGGTAGAGACGTCCAGCGTCTCTGAATCAAAATTGGTTGCTAATGAGGCTTACTAGCAAAATTTCAAATAAGTAGCAAATCAAAACAATTTGTGAGAACTTTATTTTTTTTTTGCAAACCTAAATATGTAACTTTTAATGATACTTAGTTACTTTAAAACATGCATGTATTATTTTCTTTAATAGTCCCTTGGTTATAAGACACGTATAGTGCGTTAGGAAGAAGACTCAACGTGAAAAAATTAACTTGAAGAATATTAAAACCGAACTAAATCATTTCATTTTTAGGAGGGCTTTCTTTTCACTAATGGTATTAAATTAGTGATCCAAGTGGGTCCGTGTTTCGAGTAAAGTTGAATCATTTTTGCATGTTTTATCGTTAGATCCACGCGTAAGGTAAGGCTTCTAATTTCTTCCCAATGAATGTCCCACATTCACAATCGAATTGTTGACTATTCCAAGAGATATGGGATAATTATTTAAGTGCAAATCACATGCTCTTATTAAATGCAATAATTACGTGTGGAAGAAGTTAAAAATAAATAAATAAGTAAAATGAAATAAAGTACAAAATATTTATAAAGGTTTAGAAACTAGGCCCCCTATCGGTTGACTCAATGAAGCCTGCCTTTTATGTGGATTAATAATAAAAAAAATAAAAGAATTCATCCTTCTATGGATATTGTTTGGACAAACCGTTGAATTTATTACTCATATACAATTTGAACCCTATTTTGTCAGTCTTTATCGCCTACTTGTCTTAATAGATTAATTATTGATTTTACCAGCTTATCGACGTGTATGATGTGATTGTAGAAAAATAATATAGAGGGATGACGATGAATTTATGTTTTGTAAGAGATTTTGTAATTTTTTTCCCTACAAATAGTAGACTCATCAATTGATGCAAGTGAGTTATAATTACATATCTCATGATCCAGGAGTGGGCAAATAACTTGTGCTAATAGTTAGTTTTAGAATAAGATAAAAAGTACTCATGTGGTTTAAATATGTGTTGTAGTAGTTAGTTATTTACTCTCAAGAGTATTTTTATAAAGACAGATCTGGTTCCAATTTGGAACCAGATCTACCCATGCCGCGCTATGGGCCCCACAATTTGATTAAAGCAAAAGACCATCTTCACCATTTTCAAACGTCTTCCCCTGGCATCCTCCACACCCGGCGAAGACAACAGTAAACCCTCCCCCCAAAAGTTGATGGTCGACCAAATTCAGGCGGTCGAACCAGCAACCGCTGGTCAGAGCAGCAACCGAATGCACATCAATAGGACTTTTGAACAAAGTTTGGTTTCGGCTTGAATTTACAGTGAAAAATTTATCACCACCATACATCAGAAATCCTAAGGCCACACTCCATCTCCTGTTATAATAATATTTCATTTCATAAATAGATCGGAATAATAATAATCCTCATATGAATGGAGAGTGTGATATGCAGAAGGATGAGGAGAGGAAGAAGAAAACAAAGCGGAAAGAGAAAGCAAAGGGCCTTCATTTCCTTTCGTTTCCAATTTCAATACATAGGTGCCAGAGTGAAAAATAATATAGAGAGGTCAAGAAACCGGAATTTTTCTATGTGGTGAAATACAGAATTTTTACATTTCCGGTTGAAAACCTCTAACCTCTCGTTTCTGTGAGAAAAATTCATCTTCTCCCTCAATTTCAAACAACCAATCAAAGATTAGACAAATACTTGCCTCGACAATTTGCCTAATCAGTATCCTTTAGTTGACCACATGGCGCTCGATTTTCTCACTCCAAGAAGAAGAAATGGCTAGTACCAACCGTTTGAGGCAGGTTGAAATTCCGACGTGGGAAGGGGGTCGATTTCTCAGCTTAAAACAGAGTACAATAGACCTCACAAGAAACGCCAGCGTGGGTGAAATGCCTTTCAAGAAGATTAACACAATGTCAAAAGAAATTTTATTGAAAGGAAAGACGAAAGTTAAAAGGAAAAGAATAGCCGAGACGTCTACTGACCTGAGTCTTCTCCGACGGCTGCTCCTCCAGTTGCTGCTCTGACCGGCGGTTGCTGGTTTAACTGCTGGAATTTGGGCGACCATCGACTTTTGGGGGGAGGGTTTACTGTTGTCTTCGCCGGGTGTGGAGGATGCGATGGGAAGACGTTTGAAAATAGTGAACATCTGGTCTTTTGCTTTGATCAAATTGTGGGGCCCATAACTAAAGCCATGTGGAGCTGATTGAGCGCCACATGGACAGATCTGGTCCCAATTTGCAACTAGATCTTTTTTTTCTAGAAAGACTCCTCATTATTATGAGGTTGATCATAATATTTAGTTGTCTAATATTATATTCTTTGTCTATTAGATAGTTTTAAATTTTGAATTAAATAATAGACTCTTGCGAACGGGTAAAGAATTTCACAGGGGTCAATATATATTCAACCGCGAGTAGGGACGGAGCCAAAAATTCAGTTTAGTGCGATCGGAAATTTTTTATCTCCCTTTAACTGTACCTTGATTTCTCATTATCGAACCCTTTTCAACTAAACCTACATGGCTACATGCAGTAGGATCTGTTGCAGTAAAATTTACACTATTTACATCAAATCAAAATTATTAAGGGCCTCATTTGCATTCCTATTAGCTGCCAAGTCAACTAATATCGAGTTCTATAAACAAACATTTGTGTAGTCATGTTTTTAAATACTTGTACACCATTTTGACTCATCCATACCTACAATATATATCTATAAAAAAATTTACCCTGAATATTTTCAGTAAATTCATATATCACACCAACTGTTACAACCACATTCTCAAACTTAGAGTTGCAAAATTAGAGGGCACTAGTACTCATGTTATTTTTCTCATTCTATTTCAAACTTGAAATTGATTAAATAAGTATCATGTTCACATATTTTATTTTATGGGATCTAATGTAATACATAAATTTTCACAATTTAACTTAACTCATTCTCTTTCTTATTTTAAGAAAAAAATCATTGGATCACAGTGTGAAACAATGTTCACATATAATGAGCTAAGATGATTTACTATAAATTGTAAAAATATATAGAATTAGAATTAAATCATAAATTGCAGTAAAAATATTCTGCCTATGTATTATTAATGCAAAAAATTTCAGAACCTTTTCCATATATATATATATTAAAAAAATAAAAATTTAATGCTCTAATTAATTAGGAAGAAGAATGGTCACTCAAAGGGAGCGTGTGACTCCTTTTGAAGAGTGAGTATGTAATTTCCTCTTTAGATCAAACCCAACACTCCCTATCAACGGTCCGTCAAAGAGAACATGTGACTCTTTTTAAGGGAAAGTTTGTAATTTCCCATTTAGATCAAACCCAACACTCCCTATCCCTATCATTTCGGCTGCTTCTTCTTCACCAGTATCAAGCTTTCACCTGCAGCAGCTCTTCAATGGCGGATGCTCTTCTCAGCTTAATTCCAGTGCGGTCTCCACCCGTGAGTTGACGAAAGTTCAGTGCGGTCCTCGTCCAATGGAGGCTCCGCCCCTAACCCCGAGTTGAGTTAAAACACGTCTATCCAATTCTTAAATAATTTTTTAGATAGTAAATACATTTTTAAAAGATTCTCTACGCCGCACGATTGACTTTAATTAATTATTATTTTTACTTGTGATTGAATAAGAAACACAGGAAACACGTGTGATTAGTTACAATTTACAAATAATCAAAATTAACTTTAATTTCACCTAATTAATTCATAAACAAACTAACCAGAGTGTTCAAACCAAAAAAGGGATAAAGAGATAAGAGATTCCCACGGGCGCTTTCCCAGTGAGTACTGAGTAGAGTAGTTCAAATGGAATTATAAATAGAAAATGACACTTCATTTTTTTTTTTTTGGGACTTCTGTAAAAAGTGATGAAAGAATCAAATATCACTTGTGAAATATATTTATAAACCACAAGAATCCTCTGAGTAGAGGAGAAGAACACGTGATCACAATCCTTTTTGGGGGTTGGTTTGTGTGTGCGCGCTTTTCATCTTTTCTTTTGGTTTTGGGGGGGTTTAAATTTCAGTAATGAAGAATATATAATAATAAATTTTATGTTTGGAATATATATGTGTATATAAATATAATGTGTGTGTATATATATACATATAAAATAAGAATGTTTTTGCAGTATCATTTACACGGCAATTTTCCTACTCAAATTTGCAGTTAGACTTGTGGTGCAACTTCTTTTTTTATTTTTTATTTTTTATTATTGTGGTTTCTGCAGTTTTATCATTGAAAATATCAAAAATTCTAAAAAACCAAATGTCTGATTCTTTATGGAGCAAGACACCCAATGGAGTATTTACACTTCACCTGGGTAGGTGAACTGTAAATACTTCATCGGGTGCCTAACTCCATAAGGAACCAGGCATCTGATTTTATAGAAGGACTCTTGAAAATATGCTAATTAATCGACGACTGATTATGGAAATGTATTTGAAAAATACTATTTGTAGGTAATCATTCAAACAATCTTTTACAAAGTGAGAGTAAATTCACAATCTTACCGCCATCTATTGTGTAATGTGAGAAAAATAATTTAATAATAAGACAGTGAACTTACGATATTTTATAAAAAATTGCCTAAATAATTACTTATCAGTAGCGGGATTCTTACTTTATTTCAATCCCACCAAATTCCTGTAACTTCGCTCAGCTATGAATGTACCTCAGCAAAAATTAATTATTTCTTCATTTGTCCTCTGTAAATTGGGTTTCTGTTATCCTTTTGTCAATTTGGGTTTCTGCTAACCTTTTTCAATGTCATCATTTTCTTTTCTCGCTCCTGAGTCATTTTTGTTGATACAAAGTTAATCCGCATTGGTAGAACGGGCCGCGACTGGATTTTCATAAATGAAAATTTATCGTTTTTAAAGTCTTATATAAATTTAAATGCATTGCTATCACCTTATTTCCATTATTGTGATAAATTGGTCACGATAAAAATTATAAAAACATGTCGCTCGTCTAATTTATTTTCAAGTAATCGCAAAGTTCGTAATTGGATTCCAAATTTTCAAGTTAAAGGATCCAGTCCAATTATTTATTAAATCTAAATATCCACCCACGCCTGATTTTATTTTGGGTCATTGCAAAGTCCAATTCTTTAGCCCGACTTTTATTAAACATGTTAAGTCAATTATTTGGGTCATTCAATGTTTTAAGCCTTCCGCATGATACCACTTCGAGTCCAAGTGTTAAGACCAAGTTTTATTAGCTCAATTTGTTTTTAGATTAGCCCGCGCGTGCACACTTTCCAAGGTAAGTTCTTCCGATTATTCTCTTTCTGCACCAGCAATCTTTATTGTCCGAGTATTCCCTGTTACTTTTATTCTCTCGGCCGGAGGGGCTTTGAGGTCAACCCTCGAGGCATTCCTTTAACAGGATATTGGGAATTCGACAAGGAGATCATTATTATCAATTTATTGGATGATTTTCAACCTCGTCAAAACTAAAACTGATGTATTATTATCAAGTCTTATCAATTTGTTCTATATTAAACACTTAAAACTGATGTATTACTTGCCTCATTGAAGTGTATAATCATGGACATTATAAATTCAGAAGCAGCTATTATGTGGTTTTACTATTAATTTTTCCTTTTCCGATGCAGATGACCTACAACCACACAACACAATTTAAAGAACATAGATTGCGACTCAAGAACAAACTTTATTTTTTTTGAATTAAAAAACAATCAAACCCTACAACGGTGAGGAAGGGGGAGAAGATACAGAAATGTCAAACCTAAAAGCCAAGTCAGTGTGCCCTCTCCAATGCGTGGAGCGCAAGGCTCCACCAATACGAAGGAAAGATATAGCTTGGTGTACGCTCCAGATGATCCTCCTAGAGTCAATAGCCATACCTCTGTGCTTTGCATCATTCCATGTCGTCCATAGAACATAATACGAAAAGCGGCACAATGATGCGAATGTGATCCCGCCTGACCAACTGTCTAGAGAACAGCCATTGCTGAAAGCGATGCTAAATACCATCAGAATTTGGGTAAAGAACCTGGAAAATAAAAGAGAAGTGCTACCATACTCTGACGGCTGCCAATAAATACATGCTCAAGTGACTCCTCCTCAGAGCAAGACTAACAACGCGAAGGCATTTGCACATGAATCCCCTGCCTATTCACGCAATCGATTGGGATTAGATGCTAGCACAAATGCTAGCAGAAAAAAGACACTGTTACAGGAATGATCTGTCTCCAAAAATCACCATAAACTGATGGTCTAGTACATAGCTGTCTAACTAGCTCCCAAGTTGACCTCGCAGTGTATCTACTATCAGAAGTAGGCCACTACAATATCCGATCCAAACTCATAGTGTCCAACGACACCGCTACAATATGTAACGCCATATGCAAAGGCACTGCCTATATGTGCTTGCTAATATCCCAGCCAGTATCATCAAAATAATCACGCATTCTGATTGAAGTATAAGTCAGAGAGGGCAACTGCAAGGCAAGTGAAGTGTTTCCTATCCAACAATCGTGCCAAAAGAGTGACTGGCCCCTACCCAGCTGCCAAGAAATCTGCGGCTCAGCCTAAAAGCATACAACCAGAAACCTACTCAAACCACGAGAATCTAAGTAGGACGATTGAATTTGTGAAGGATGATGTCCCCTGCAATACTTGCTCAATAAGAACTGAGCCCAAAGAGATCCTTGGGACCGAAATATCCACCAGAGCTTTAAGGAGAAGGCGTTAACAATATCCTGCAGTCTCCTAAAGCCCAATCCCCCTTTCTCAGGAGGTCGACACAACTTATTCTACCGTTTTCAATGCATACGGTGGCTCTGATCTGCGAATCCCATAAGAATCTGGCAAAATAACTCTCCAATCGCTTCAAAATAGTCTTATGAGGCTATAAAATCTGAAAAAGATGAAGCGGGATAGAATACAAAACTGAAGGTAGGAGAGTAATCTTGGCACTTAGAGAGTGTAATCTACTCACCCATCTAGAAATCCCACTACGGACCTTCTGCGTCAAATCATCAAACAAGAAGTTCCGTTTGGCTCCCATATATAAGGAAACGCCAAGGTAGGTGATAGGAAGTGAACAATGCCTAAACCAAGTCCACTGCTCAAGTCAGTGTACCTGTGCCGGAGAAGTCTGCCTGGGCAGAATCAATACACTCTTGCCCCTATTTACCAGCTAGCCAGAAACACCCTCATAGTGCTCAATGCATCCCATAAGATACTCTATACTCATCTTTTGGCCATTGGTGAATATAATAATATCATCAGCAAAGGCAAGATGCGAAACCATATCTGAGTCCCCATATGTATACTACATAATACTGTGCTGCTGAAACTGATAACTCGGCAGACGTGAGAAAGAATCAGCATCAATGACGAAGAAGGCAAGGGATATCAGATCACCCTGATGCAACCCCCTCGAAGATGGAAAAAAAAAACTAGCCAATTGACTATTGACCAGAACAGAGAACCTATACTCAAAAATGTACCACTTGATCCTATCAACCCAAAGCCGATTAAAATTCAAACTGCTCCATAACTGAGATCCCCCCAATCCATCATGTCATATGCTTTAGTTATATCTGACTTGAGAATAATGTCGCCAATCCTAACCCGCATATCAAGCATGTAGACCATATTCTGGGCCAGGAGTACGTTATCCCTAATAAGGCGCCTTTGAATAAATCCACTTAGCTATGGGGCTCACTAAACCTCATGTTCAATAGCTTTGCAATGATCTTGTTGAACACAGTGTGCAAACTGATAGGTCGAAACTCCGCCCACCATCAAAACATTTAGAGAGGTGCCCACCATCAAAGAAATCAACAACAGCCTAATAGACGTCCTATGAAATAATATCCCAACACTGCTGATAAAACAAGGAGGTAAATCTATCTGGCCCGGCAACACTGTCACCATCAATGCTAAAGACGGGTTCTCTAACCTCATCAATAGAAGGGGTACGGTTCCGCATGATATTATCCTCGATAGTGACTAAGGATGGACTAATACCAGACTGAAGTGACTGTATAGGCTCGCCAGGTAAAATCAACAGAGCCTAGAAAAAATCAACTGCAGAACTCTGAATATCCTGCTTATCAGAAAATATATAGTCGTCTTGAGCCCTAATATAATGAATGCCATATTTAATACGCAGCCATTGAACCATAGAGTGGAAATATATAGTATTATGGCCACCCTCAACTAACCACCTAGCCTCAGATTTCTATTTCTAGAAACCCTCCTTAATAGCCAAAGTACGGTTTAGATTAGTCTGAGCTCTATGCAACTGTTTACGATGGAACTGCATAGGGCTAGAGTCGAAAGCCCTTTCAACATGATCAACTAACAACTCAGCCTCTCTGACTCTCTGAAAAATATCTCCGAAAACATGCATGTTTCACCAACCCAAGCCCTGCTTCATTCTGATAAACTTCTCCCACAAAGCAGCCATACCCGTAAGATGAATGGTAGTGACCACTTTTGAGAGAACGACTGAAAATGATGATGCTTGGGCCAAACATTCAAAAAACGAAAAGGATGCGGTCCAGACTGACTAGCCACTAACCACTGAAGAAGCAATAGTGCATGATTGGAACAATGCCTATTCAAGTGCCTAACAAAAAATAGAGAAAAGAAAGATGCAACATCTGAATTCAACAAAACCCTATACAGATGCTTACGAACCCCGGTGTTCGACCAAGTATCTGGCTCGCCAACAAAACTAGCATTCGACAAACTACAATCCAAACATCATATCACAGAAGTCAGACATACCTCTATCCCTCATGCTGAATCATGTCCTCTCACCATGATGAGCAATAACATTAAAGTCTCCCCCAACAAGCCAAGGACTATCTATATAAATAGATATATCAAGAAAAGCCTCCCATAAAACCCGTCTCTCAACATAATTACAGGATGTATAAATAGGCGTAAGATAGAAGGTCTTGGCAACTCTAGGATCTTGAATTTTAATGTGAAGAAATTGGGAATGATCAACAACAGTATCAACAACGATCCTCTCTTTCCAGAAACACCATATCCTATTTGTCTGATTCTGAACCCCCGATCAAAAGCAAAGGATCAACGAAGAAAAGCAAAAACACAGCATAGGATCATTGCCTCTATAACAATCAAAAAACAAATACCATGCACTAGGAGGTGTTTTTCAAACACCTCTGAGTAACCGTCCTATGAATACCCCTAACATTCCATATCATCATACTCAACATAAATAATGAGGGGGTGTGAAAATCGTTGACTTGGACCAAAGTGTCATATGAGTGGAAGCCGTATGAACCTTGGGCTTCATCAGTTTTTTCTTCTTTTTTGGCGCAACAGGCTCAAAAGGCGTATGGCTAGACTCCAGACTAGGAAAGACACCCTTAGAAGGACGCCATACAAGCTGATGTGGTAGAAGAAGCTTTGTGTCATCAACAGAGGGAACTAAAGCCTCAATATTCTCATGGCAGATAGGAGATGAGCCAAGAGGTGAAGAAGCAGGAATAGGGGAAAGACCACGACTAAAAGAGTAGAGTAAAGACTGTATGTCAAGACAATTAGCACCAATATGATTAATGTCTTTACTGTGGCTCTCAGCAGATATCACATGATCAGGCGAATAATCAACACCAACAGATTTCAACTGATCACCCGACTCAAAAGTAGTAGAAGAAGCCACCATACTCTCCACGAAAAAATCATGAGAGCAACTTGGGGATACTCTCAGACTAGGATCAGACAATGGGGGAGAAATAGTACCTATCGGGGAATTTCCTGGGCCACAGCATGAGATGTAATCACTGGAGTCTAAACAACTGAAGAAACCACTGGAGTCACCGTAGTATAAATAGCTGAGGAAGCCGGCACTGAAACAGGCGGAGTGACAGCAATACTAGGGCAATCACTGGCTCAGTATGAAATATAACTCTGGAAGAAGAACCAAGAATAGGAACCCATTGACGAGCCGGAATTAAATCTCACTTTACGAGCAACAGGTCCTAAATTTGAATCATACCTATCCTTCTCTCCCCCTTGTATAAAAAGGGGGAAAAAAGGTACTTGGTCGGCTATTGTAATTTTTTCCCCAAAGTAGCTAACTTAATTTTAGGTAAGAAATATAAAGCTTTTTTAAAATAGTTGCTTTGGAAGCTTTGGTTCATGAAATTTACAAGAGAACAAAGCCAAAATCGAGAATAAAATTTTACCAGGTGTATACTATACGATTTTGGCAAAATTAAGACTCGACGTATGAATTCATGGGTCCAATCCAATTTATTATCAAACTGGGGCTCTTCAATACTCATATAAGCTCTTGATTGATTAAGAGTAACATGGCATATCAGATTATTTTTCCAAGATTGAGTGCGATTTGAAGATTCATCTTCATGTCAATAAGAGACCACTTATATTGAAAACCAGTTTGTCAATCAATATCAATTATAATTAATTCTTAAGTTGAATGGGGAGCAGAATGAATCATTGAGGGCATGACCATGATTTCGAAGGATGTTGAAATTTCCATCAAAATAAACAAAATAGTATGCAAATGCAAAGGTTAGATGAGTATCAACTATTCTGGTCAATTGTCGCCGTCTTTGCCGGCCTCCAACTACTTGCATTTTTATTCAATGATGACTTTGACATGTAAACTAATATGGCCAATTGCTAATTGTTTACAAGTTCTGAACTTTGTTCAACGACTTAACGAAACAATTTGAATGTTTCTAGCGATCTTCTGCTTGTTTTCGCTGGCGGCAGCACCACGATCAGGAGGCCAAGGCACGACCGGTTCCTCAGCGAAGCCCGGCTGTGAAAACAGATGTGGGAATCTGCAGATTTCGTACCCTTTCGGGATTGGAGACGGGTCGAATTGTTCCATGAACAAATGGTTCTATATCCAGTGTGACACCTCTGTCAATCCTCCGAAAGCGTACCTTTCTAGTACTGGTATTGAAGTTGTTAATATATCAGAATCTGCAATCTATGTCAAGTACTATGACCGGATGGCGATCGCCTGCTATGACATGAAATTTTATAACAAGACTCAGGACATACCTCTAGAATTAAACTTCTCATCGGTTCCTTATACCTTGTCTGATGCAAATCAGATGATATTCATTGGGTGCGATGACTTGGCTAGTGTACAAGGGGTGTCAACTTCAAGCAGGAGTAATTTCATCGATGGTTGTGTCTCGTCTTGTTCTCAGCCAGATGGAATCGGAGAATGTCCAGGCAACGGATGTTGCCTGACGTCCATACCTAAAGGTACCGTCTCCCTCAATACCAACCTCTCCGACGTGCACAGTAACTGGGGAAGGAAAAGCAAACTTTTTCCTTGCAGTTTTGCCTTTGTTGGAGCAATGGACCGTAATTTTAGTTTTCGTTTATCTGATCTCAATGGCTCGATTACTTTGCCAAAAAATACTATGCTAACGGATATGCCGTTGGTGCTGGACTGGAGGATTGGATCACAAAATTGCTCAAAAATGCAGAGTTCTACTAATTATGCATGTCAACAGAACAGTTTCTGCAGAGATTCCGATACTGGTGTTGAAGGATATCGTTGCAGCTGCCAGAAAGGATTCGAGGGTAACCCTTACCTGAGTCCGGGATGCCATGGTCAGTGAATTTACCCTTTTATAATTTGTTTTATTATCCATTATATCTTTTTCAGTCTAGTCTAACAATTGCTTGTTGTGATTCTTGATTCGAGGCTAGACATCGATGAGTGCAGCAGTAGTGAATTAAATTCATGCTCTAGGATTTGCATCAATACTCCAGGTTCCTATAGTTGTTCCTGCCCTGATGGTTATTATGGTGATGGAAGGAAGGACGGCCATGGTTGTTTTTGGGTGCCAGCATCCAGGACCAAAGTGGCAATAGGTAATATTCATCACAATTTTCTATCTAGTCTAAGATGTACACACCTCAAATTTTCATAACTAAGAGATCATTTTTTTTTTTTGTTTTAGGAGCAAGTTTGGGTTCTGCAGTGGGATTGCTACTATTATTGTTACTTTGCTTTTGGTTACACAAGTTTCAGAAGAAGAGAAGGGTTAGAAAGCACAAAGAAAAATGCTTCAAACGGAATGGCGGTCTTTTGCTACAACAACAGATAGAAAAGAATGAATATATACTAGAGAAAACAAAGCATTTCACTGCTAAAGAATTAGATAAAGCAACTGATCGCTTCAATGAAAGTCGAATACTTGGCCAAGGTGGGCAGGGGACAGTTTATAAAGGTATGTTATCAGATGGAAAAATAGTAGCGATAAAGAAATCCAAGTTGGTGGATGAAAACCAAGTGGAGCAGTTCATTAACGAGGTGGTGTTGCTCTCACAAATCAATCATAGAAATGTAGTAAAGCTACTGGGATGTTGTTTAGAAACAGAAGTTCCTTTGCTAGTTTATAAATACGTTTCAAATGGAACCCTTTTCAGTCATATCCACGATGAAAATCCTGAGTTCCCACTTTCATGGAATATGCGCTTGAAAGTTGCAGTTGAAGTTGCTAGAGCACTTGCCCATCTTCACTATGCAACTTCGATTCCCGTATATCATAGAGACATCAAGTCTAGTAACATACTCTTGGATGAAAAGTATGTAGCCAAAGTGTCAGACTTTGGAACTTCAAGGTCAATTGCAGTGGATCAAACACACCTGACTACCTTAGTGAAAGGAACATTCGGATATCTTGATCCTGAATACTTCCAATCCAGTCAATTTACAGAAAAAAGTGATGTCTACAGTTTTGGAGTCGTTCTTGCTGAGCTCTTAACGGGAAAGCGACCAATCTCTTATGATACAACAGAAGAAGAAAGAAGTTTGGCAACTCGGTTTCTGTTATTCATGGAAAAGAACACTCTCGAGACAATTCTTGACGCCCAAGTTCTAAAGCAAGGTCGGAGAGAAGAGCTTATCATAGTCGCTAAACTTGCCCAAAGATGCTTAAATTTGAATGGGAAGAACAGGCCAACTATGAAAGAAGTAGCCATGGAATTAGAAGGGATTAGCATTTCTACTGCCCAAGGGGTACATTTGCACAAAGCAAAATCCATATTGCTTATGGATAATGAATATACATGGACAAGTACTGTTGACAGCACCATCTCATCTTCAGATGCCTCTCCTTTAGTGGTCAACACAATTTGATTATCAAATACCATTTTACTCCATTTGATAGGAAACTATTGTATTTGTTAGTTGTTTCTTGATGAAAGAATATGATACTATGAATAATACTCTCTCTCTCTCTCTATTATTACTACTACTGATAATAATCATACTAACTCCGTCCCATTTACCTTGTCCATGTTTCCTTTTTTGTTTTTCCCATTTACCATATTTCTTTATTTGACGTTATTTTCTAGGTTCATTGTATTGCATTTAATACACATTTAATTAAATTGGGATATTTTAGAAAGTTAGTTTGTAACTTTTCTTTTCCAATACTTTTTTTAATCTGTGTGAAAAGTAAAGTGGACAAAGTAAATAGGACGGAGGTAGTAGTAGATAAGGTTTTTTTTTATAAAAAAACAAATAATAAGTTTTCAAAAAAGAAACAATTCTATATATTTGGAAAAGGAAAACAAGTTTATATAATCAGGATGAAGAGAGTATTAAAAAAGAACGACGCATAAAATATCTATTCAAATAAATTCTATGCAATTTACACCTAGTGTCTCCATTGTATGAGTGTTTTCCCCGTTTCTAATTTTATTCACATAGACAAAAACTCACATCTAGGTCGATCAGCCCACATACAAATTAGTAGAGGGGAAACGTGAATGCAATACTGAGTGTTTCCATAATAGAATGGTGTCTCTATAATAAAGTTAGAGACACCCGATATTTCTAGATCAAATTTAAATCAAACATACACACATTTGGTGATAAAGGTGACGTCCTCCAGTTGTGAATGCCATACCGTTAGACACGACGCTCTTCCGATCTCTCATTAAATTGGTTTGGATTGTTTTGCTTTTCATTTTAATGTGAAAAGTGCCATTAAAGAAACTGTTTGGCCAATGGGTTTGTTAACCAAATTTGAAATTTCAACTGTGAAATTAACTACACTAAAGCTAAAACTTGCCCACAAAATCTTGGCGCTGTTTAAGGTCAAATTCAGTTGCCGAAAACATGCAAGTATGCAGTTGGACAAATTTAAATCCTCATGAATTTGGTGGATCAATTTAGGTCTTTTTCTTATTCATTCATTCTCTTCTTCTTTTTTAATCATTCTTCTTTTATATACATCATTGACAAATAAAATGGATGCCAGATGTGTCTAAAACATTCACATTCTCATTTTGCCCATAACACTTTTTCTTAATATCCATTTACTCATTATACCTCATTATATTTAATTTAATTTCTCAAAAAAAGGTTCCAATCTGCTTATTAATTAATAGCAAAGTTTCACTTTTTTTTTTTTTTTGGCTTAAAGAAGTTTCACTTCATTTTTAATCTATCTATTGTTATATATTCCTTCAAAAAAAAAAAAAAAGAAAAAATCTCTTGTTATATATTGATTATATTAGTACTCCCTCCATCCCATAAAAATAGTCCCATATAATTTTTCACATAGTTTAAGAAAGTTCAATTAATGTTTTTGAAAAACTAGAATTTATGAATATTTTTCCTAATATACTCATTCATTTAATTGTTATTCAACTTTATTAGTTCTTATATTTATTAATATCAATGCACATTAAATAACTAACAAAAGTGGACAATAATTTAGGATAAACAAAAAGGGAAACTGAGACTATTATTATAGGATGGAGGGAGTAATTAATATGACTTCCTAGCCTAATTGGCAAAGTCAAAATTGAGTGACCTGGGAGATCAATTGATCTCCTCTTGAGTGCGTCGACTTACAAAAATGTCTCAAGAGGTGACTTGAAGCCTCTTCGGTGTAGGAGTAAGTATTTGAGATAGGATAAAAATAAAATATAAAAAGTGAACAAATAGGATTAACTTACCTTGGGAATCGTATCAACCCCTTATTTATAGAAAAAGAAGTAGGATATGGACAAAATAGTACCATTTTGATGCTTGCAATCAGGCCCTCTAGTCTAGGCCTAGTAAGACCTGTTAGGAAATATAAAGCCCAATTATTGTTGGCCAATTTTAGCCCCTTGTCATAAACCCTCTTGCGTATAAGGTCAAAGTCGGCCTTGATGCCGAAAAATGAGGCTTTAGTCATGACTGGAGGTATTTGAATTGTATGAAAGAGCGTTAGGTTGCTAAGTTGATGAATGAATTCAACATGTTTCCCCCATTATTCCTTTAGGATACCTGGCCCTATCGACATGGTTTATGATGGCAAAGTCACCATATGTAGGTCTTTTAGCTCACTTTAGGTATTAGGTTCCTCTAAATTCCTTTCTATTAGAGTTGTAAATGAGATAGGAGTGTGTCCTGAGTAGGTGATGTCCAATAGTTGAAGATTAGTTGACTACTATTTCATCTTAACGCGATATATAGGGATTCCACCTCGGTTGATAAGGTAGTGCACCTTTCTTGATGAGATCATACCTTAGCTGAATTCATTGAGTTCGCGCCTATCTTGAATTCAATGAGGTCGGGCAACATGCCAAAAAGGGCCTCTGAGGGTTAAGCGACTTGCTAAAAAAAAAAAGGTATTCAAGGGTCGCACAAGCTGTCAAAGGGATCTCGACAGGTTGCACGATGTGCTCATGTGAGCTCTAGGTCGTGCAGGTCCTTGATCTCACGACCTTCTTATAGGAGGTCTTTGACCGCGCGACCTGCTCATGGGAGGTCCTTGACTACTCGACCTACTTATGTGATATATTTGTTTATATCGGTTTCTTTGTGTATGTTTGTACTTAATCTTATCATGCGACCTTCAAGTAGAGCCTTTTCATTGAATCAAAATAGGCCGTGAGGTCTTATTGATACCAACTTATGGGTTTAAACGCTTCCTTAAAGAGCACCATTTGTTATGCGGCCTGCGCTTGGAGGTCGCATGACCTGCTATCATGGCTTTTTATGGGTCGCACAACCTGCTATGGGACGTCGCGTGACAATCCATTGTAGCCTTCTTTCAGGTTGTGTGACCTGTGACTAGAGGTCGCGCGATAATCAGTTGTCGCCATCTTTTGGGTCCCACTACCTACAAAGGGAGATCGCTTGACATTTAGTTGTCGCTATCGTTAAGGTCGTGCGACCTACAATTGGAAGTCGCGTGATCCTCCATCATAGGAGTCTTCTTGGTCGCGTGACCTACTTTATGTTTACGGTCACTTGACCTGCTTGGTTTGTCAAAATGATATCAATGAAAAGGTCGTGCGACCTATTTAGAAGAGACCCGTAGTGGGCGAACTGTTGTGTTTGAGGTTATACAAGTAATTTTGGTACGATTAGTTTCACGTTTCGCGTGTCCTATTTGATTTACGAGGTCCTATAGGGTGTTTGATTTTCCTCTTCAGGTTGTTCCCGTTACTTATAGTTAGGAGCTAAGTTACTTTTATTCACCTATTCAATTGCATGCTACTTTTATTCACCTATACAGGTCATTCTCCTTACTTATATTTAGGAGTTGGGTTACTTTTATTCACCTATAAAGGTCATTCTCTTTACTTATATTCGGGAGTTAGGTTACTTTTATTCACTTATTCAATTGCGGGTTACTTTTATTCACCCATTCAATGACATTCAATTGTGGGTTACTTTTATTCACCCGTTCAATTACGGGCTATTTTTATTTACCCATTCATGTCTTTCTTTTTATCATTAAACTGTGATCATTGAGTGGACGGTCATCAGACCGAGATCATCAAACTATGATCATCCAATGGAAATCAACAAAGTGAGATCATTGAACTAAGCCAAACTCTAATCCTTTCACTGAGATTTTTGTATTATTAAAGTGAGGTAACCAAATTAAAACAATCAACCCGATGTTATCAAATTGAAGTGACCAACCCAATGCTACCGAGATGAGATATTCAAACTGAGATAATCTAAGTGAGGTCATTGGAATGAGATCTTTGAACTAGGGTCATCTAAATGAGATAATCAAACTAAGTTCATAAATGAGATCTTCGAATTGAGATAATCTAAATGAGATCATCAAATTGAGGTCAAGATCATCAACTTGAGGTCATTGAATTGCGGTCCTCAAACTAAGGTCATTGAATTATGATCCTCGAACTAAGGTTATTGAATTATAATCCTCGAATTCAGGCATCGCGACTTGAGAGGTCATCAAATTGAGATTCTCATTACCTAAGTTCATCGAATTGAGAGTGTTGTAACCTGAGGTCATCGAATTGAGACTATTGGGCCCGAGCTCATCGAATTTAGACCATTGCGACCTAAGTTCATTGAGTTGAGATAAACATGATCTGAGGTGATCGAATTTAGACCATCATAACTTGAGGTTATCAAATTGAGGTTATCAAATTGAGTTCATTGTGTCTTGAGGTCATTGAATTGAGATCATGGTGACTTGAGGTAGGGGTAACCTGAGGTCATTGAATTGAGATCACCATAACCTGAAGGTGATATGGTTATTTATAGCGACTTCTTCGTATTTGTTTGCAAGTGTACTCATTGTGCAACCTCTAAATTGTTCGCTTACATTGTGTCAAAATAGGCCACAGGGTCTCATCAACGTAAGCTCATGGGTTGAGTGACCTCGATATGGTGATTTCCTAGGGTCACGCAACTCCAACATGGTTAACTGGTAGTTTGCGCAATGTGCACAAGGCTAGCCCATGGGTCACATGACCTATTTATTTTCCTATAGGTCACGTAACCTACCCATGTGGGTCTCATAGGTCACGCGACCTCCTCATGGTTAGCTGATAGTCGTGTGACCTGCTCATGGAAGTGCTAGGGGTCATGCGACCTATTGCTTTAGGAATGTATGCTTTTGCTTTTATGCGATCTATGGCATTGACTCCTTTTGCTTTGGAAGTGATTGATTTGTTATGCATCGTATCCTCTCATTTTCCTGTGTTGTATTGCTTAAAACCATACGTTGGTAAAGTGACCTACCAAAATGGGGCTCATCGAGTGATCTGCCAAATCTGGTCACATGCAATACGTATACTGTACTTCACACAATAACTATTCGTGACCGGTTGGCTTTAAGAGTGTAGCACGAATTGATCGTCTTTTGTTATGTCATCATCTTTTTTTAGTTATTCAAGGACTGCCTTGAGATCAATTTTAAGAGTCCTGACTCAATGTCGCGCGATCTGCCATGAATATGTCATGTGAGTCGATAGTTCAATTGGAGGTTGTATGCGAAGCTTGTGTGGAATTTTGCACAACAATTTCATGCGACCTGTGATTGCCCTTATTCTTACCTTGAAACCTGTATTTGTTAGGAAGTGAACAACATATGCACAACGGAAAATTAAATAAATATTCAATTCCTATGCCTAAGATCAACCTTGTATTTCAAAAGAATTTGTGATAGAACAATACCTCTTTGATGAATGTCGTGAACTGTAAATCCTGATTGACCATTGGAGCAACTCTTATCACCACAGCTGTCTAATTGTCTAGCCTCTAATGGTAATCCACATGGCAAGAATGGATTTGGAGCTCCACAACAATGAACAATTCGAAGTGGATTTATAGGAGTATGTTTAGGGTTCTATCAATTTCATGTGCTAGCAAGAAATTGACAAAATATCCACGATCTTATCGTATAAAATTTGTCATACGAATTTTCCCCTACAGTCTCTCTGTCTTAAACCCTAAACATAAGATGTCTATTTATAGTTTTCGGATACAAAACCCTAGTCCTACCGGGCTTTGATGGGCCTACGACTAGACGGGTCAACTAATTAATCCGATTAATTAACTGGGCCCAATTAAACCCAGTCCAACTAATTGGACCTTGGACATCAATTCCAACAACCTCCCACTTGGACAAGGTCTATTCCAAATCACCAACTCTTACCTTTTTGTATGACCTATTAGGCTCTCATTCACGATGGCAAATGTCATGTACTATTATTCTAATATAATTAGAATAAGACAAACCAACATCTCTATTTTAATTTATCATCGATTCACCCAGATCGATCAGTTCACATCGCCGTCCAAAATTGACATCTACCAATGTGCCAAGGCAACCCATGTGACAAGAAAGTCATGTGTTATGACGAGCCTTTATATGTACGGTTACCATGGAAAAATAATCCCTTCATCAATATGACCCAATTGGTTAAGAGATATCGATAAGCGTCAATCTCATAACAACCAATTATGTTATTCACCTTAACTCTTTGTTGATCAAACTAAGTTATGATAAAAACTTTTCAACCCATAACTTCACCCCGGCCGAGGAATTTATATCAACTAAAGTAGGCGAAAAGTAGGTTATAATCTCCCATTATCTAGGAGTGATGATCCTCACCTTGGATACTCACAACCTTCACGCAACTTTCATTATACTTGTACGTCATTTTCCTGATAACTTGTAGCTAGATTCTTATCTAATGTCCGACAAAGTATACCAATCATCACATAAGATTTTATGGTACCCTCAAGTCAAAGGACCAATTCTAGAACATTCCATTAGAGATCAACCACTGACCTACACGACGCTCTTCCGATCTCTTGGATAATTTACCATGTGGTATCTCTAGGCAGGTTATCTAATGCATGTTCAACTAACGATGCATCAATGTGTCCATTCGGATGTCCCAACATCCTAGCTTGTGAGATCGTTTACTATCTTCATAAGAAAGAACTGCAACACATACTAGTCTATCCGCAATAATGATATACGTATCTCATTACTACATTGACTAGGGATAATTTAAGAATAAGTATATAACTTATATCTCACAATGGCAACTCCTTGTGATTAATAAATTACTATAATCTTATTCTGTAGACCTATTATTTTACAACATAACTTTTATCTCAATAATAGATCTGCCACTTGAATACATCAATTAATGGGTGTTTATGCACATGAATGTCCAACAAAGATTGCAACACCAGAATTCCATACAAATAGACCCAATATCTATTGTATCAAATACATATAGATTTATCATGACCATTATGCTATGACAGCAATTTTATCATAAGATCTCTTCTATGTTTAGATGGATTCATTAATCTCTCTATCACTTTGTATCATCTCTTCCCAAGAGATATACTACCTCAAAACATACTTAGATCGCTGATGAGACCTAAATTTCCTTCACTTATGCAGTGGCTCCATTTTTATAACAATCTCCATTAGATCAACAATGTTAGGAATAAATGCAAATTCAGTTATGAACTTTACAATCCAAACCGTTTCATTTACTACTTGCAAAGTAGTTATGTATAAGGCTTAATATTTGTAGTTGTATCTATTTGGAACTCTTTCCAGTTGATCACACTATTATTACGAGTAAATACTTTCTGGAATGGGATATTTCTTTAGCCTTCTCAGACAGAGAACTGACATCAATAAATTCATGAACTCTTATGGTCACGCGTCAAATGCGCCAAAATAATAAATACCTTACTCAACTAAAACTTAAAACAATTTGTAGAAGCAGAGAGTAAAGGTCGAACCTACAGAGAACGTTAGATAAATCTAAGTGTTTTGTGTTAACCAGTGAAAAGGGAGGGTTTTCATGGGATTAAACAAAAATTAATAAAAAGAATAAAAACAATTAAACAAAAGTACGAGTAAGAAAATAAAAACAAGAATGCTAACTCTAGTTCTTAGTTCAGTTGTGCACTTCAAGATCGGAAGATAGTAATCAATTGTAGCGTTGTTCCTACTTTCTTACAAAACGAACTCTAGGCAACAATAAACTCTGCTACCCAAATTTTCCCTTAAATATATCTAATTAAAACAAGTTTTTCAATTAGACCTAATCATTTGGACAACCCAGAATAAGATCTCTAGATTTAGAACAACGAATGCATGAAGAATTAGGAAAGTAAGTTAATCTAAGCAATAAATTCACATGATCGATCTATTTAACTTAGGCTGTGTTATGCCTAATGATTAACAATCATTAGTCACTACTTGAGAGTCAAGAGAAACAATAATTAAGGATTGAAACCCCAACTTCAGCAATAGAAAATCAATTGCTCAATAGAGTAAGCATAAACTAGATCAAACAATCAATATTTATAAACATGAGGAATAGAATAACACAAGAAATCTCACAAAAGAGTTAGAAACAACATTACTGGAATTGATTAATTAAGCACAAGAAGTAGCAACAACATCCCCTTGAACCGGAGGAAGAAAGAAATAAACCTTGCTCTGAACTTTGTCTTTGAAGAAGAAAAATAAAATATGCCAAATTGTATGTGGAGATGTGTCCGGAGTTGTTTAAGATATGACCCTTATATAGGGTCTAAAAACCCTAAGAAAACTAGAAAAATTCGTGTACAAATTATACCATAAAAAGAGTTCTAGAAAAACTAGAAAATAAGAAAAAAACTCGTGTGAACAGTACCATGTGGCTGCGCAAGCCATGAGTGCGGCCGCATAAACCATACTCCTAAGACGATGCGGGCGCACAGCTGAACAATGTACCCCCTTGCGTTTCTGCTCGTTTCTGCGCAAATTTCTGCAATGCGTGCGGCTGCATGATCAAGCTGTGTGGCCGCACGGCTTCATCTCTTTTTTTTCCTTTTGTTTTGGTCCTTCCTATTTTGATACTTGATGTCTTAGTCCCCAAACTCTAAAATTATTGCAAAACACGCCCGTTGTCGATTATTTTGAGTTTTTCCCTTACTCGTACAACAAATAAACAAACCAAATATAAATAATTCTGTTAATCTAATAAAAAACATAATAAAATACAAGTATGGAGAAATTAAACAATCTAATAAAGCACCTATCATCTTAGCTCATATTTCTCCATAATTCAAAAACATATTTTCAAGTGCTTCTCAAGCATTTAAGAATGTGCATGACCGTTATAGGATGTTTCCCAACAGAATTCACCTGGAATCTTCTTTTGACTCTCAAAACATGTGAAATATTCGGTCTAGTATATAGCATTGCATACTAGATAGATTTTGTTATAATAGCATAATGAACTCTATCTATACAATCTTTCCCAATATGTGTTCTATAACACTTCTTTTGAGAAAGTGATCCCATCTCTATGGGATAAAGTCCTCACATGGACTTTTTCATACAAAATCTTCTTAAGATTTTATCTATGTACATAGATTTGGTTAGGCCAAGCATACTTCGATCTATCGCTATAGATTTACATCCCAAAGATGTATGCTACCTTTTCTAAATCTCAAATGGAGAAAAGTTTTGGATTTTCTGTTTATATATGTCAATATCATGTTTCAATAGTATGTGTCCCTATATAATATTATAAACACAGTCTAACTCCGACTAACTTCTTGTACACACTATGCCTCTTCATTCTTGAAAGAATCAAACACTTTGATTATCTTACTTAAATAAAAGTTTCAGCTCATCTAAGGTTTGATTAATATTTAATTTGACTTTATTGATTCAAAATCTCAGATTGTGCATCCTTACTAACATTCCCATAGAGGAATACAATTTTGACATCAATTTGTCAAATCTCAGAATTGTTACTTTAGCATCAAGAATTCAAATTTAATACATACATGATTATAGATAAAAAGGTTTTGTGAAAGTCAACTTTTGTCATTGATTTTGACCTCCACTAACAATCTTGTCCTTTTAACATGAGCATTACAATCCATGTTAACATCTTAGTTGTAAACCAATTTACAACATATAGGTCTTGCCTATTCTGACATGTCAACCAAAGTCCACACTTTGGTTGTTATGGAGCTCACAATGAATTCTATTGCATCAAATCTTACCTTCTAAGTCAACAATTTGACCTTTTATTATGTGTCAATTATAGGTTTATCATCTTTAATTATCAATCGAATGTTGAAAATATCATGATCATATCCTTAAGTAGATGGATTCTCCTACCTAGTCTACGCGGAACCAATGTGTTCTTAGGAACCGTCTTCCTTTACCAGTTTACACCTCAAATGTGGAGTATAAGTTGTGTCCAACAACTACTATTGGATAATCCAAAAAGAAATATTTCATACACTTTCTTCAAGTGCTATTACCCAAAATAATTTTGAGTTCCGTCAATCGACTTAGATGGAACATGTTCTAGTGTGTATCATGCAATCTCTATTGCATATCCCAAAACAAGTTTAGAAGAATTGTTTGAGATATCAAATTGTAACATATCTAATATGTACAACTTCCCTTCAAATACACTATTATAGATTGGTGTATTTATAAGAATTCACTGCAAAAGAATCTTACTCTTTAGATAATCAATTATACCCTTAAATATTCTTTACCCCCATCATATCTAAGTGTTAGAATATCTTTCCAAATAGCTTTCCGTTTCCCACTTGAACTTTTGAACATTTCAAAACTTTCATGCGTAAACTTGATCGAGTACATGAAACCATATCTAATATAGTCCTCATTGAACTTGACAAAGCAAGAAAAGCTATACCTGACATTTATAGACTTTTGTCCAAATACATCAATATGGATTAAGACTTACTTGTCTTTAATGTCAGAACTGGATATAATCTAGATTATCCTTTATACCTCTTTTGTCTTCGATTCTGATAATAGATCTTTTAGAATTTAGAATCTAGATATTATCAATCTTATTTCTCTAGTAGATTCCATAATCAAGAATAACCATTATTCTGAATCTCAATGGAACAACTATTCATGTCTAAATATGAATCATAATTAGTGTTCTTTATAAGAACTCCATTATATTATCAAATTCTCATCCTAAAACAAAACAAAAGGTAAAGGTAGACAGTATGTTTTAAATGGAGCAACAATTGTTTCATTTCCTACTATAGGTCATATTTTTCCAGTCATTAGTGATTTATTCTATTTCAGTCTCATTCATATTTCGAAAAATATGGGATTCGCAACCAGTATCTAATACTTAAGAGACTGAAGAGCAGTCTTATCTCATTTTGCAACAGAATCTTCTCTAAGGTTTCTTTCTTTCCAAGATGATGATTATATATGCCTTACAATTTTTATTCTAATGTTCTTTGTCTTTACAAAAATCATTGGTTTTGGATATATATCTTTATACACTTTAACTGTATTACTGACCGTCTGGAATCTTTCTTAAAGTTCCATCAACACTACCTTTAAATACCGTTAAAGGCTTCAATGGTCAATACTTGCCCTTAAATCATATTGATGATAAGCTCAACAATTTTAGCATATCAAACAAACTAATGGGTAATATGAATCTAATTCATACATCTCAATTTACAATAAATTATGATAAGCTATCAGACAACGATTATAGAACTAAGTTAATACTTAGCTCATTTTCCTATTGTGCTTTTAAATAGCATTTAGAGTTTATACTGCTCAGTATAGTTCATCATTCAACTCTTTGAGATGAATAGTAATAGCATAAATCTCTGTACCCACATGCAACATTTACAACTCATAATGGCAAGTATCACACATATCCATTATGTTCACCATCACATGATGTTTGTAAATTTGCACAATCCTTGCAAAACTTCCTTAGTAGGAATGTTCGCATAATCTATTTTAAGACATATCCATTTTTTTCTTATTTGAGAACAATTCTCATTATGATGTCAGTTCTACTATTTTGGTCCAGAAAATTTTGTTGACATCTAACATGCCAAGTAAACTCATAAATACACTCATTATTCAAATATGTAATGATAATATAGAATAAAATTAATTGATGTAGGAAATTATTTTGACATAAAGTTTTATCAAATTAATTATGCTCTCACTCAATTAATAATAACTCTGTATTAATTATTGAAATTTATTTGAATTTCCAGTAGGCTAGGATCCCGTCCTCTTTATTAGAACCTTGAGTTACTCAACAAATCCCAATAAAACATTCAGGTAGATACACTATCAATCACATCTCCATCAAGTAGACAACTAATGGTCATGCACATCTTATGTACTTGCTTGACAAGCCTCTAAAGTTTTATTTCCTTGAGTCACTCAACAAGAAATAAACCTTTAGTTAAATTCAACTCACTATTCAGAAACATCATATGTTTCATAGTGATAAACATATTCACGAACGAGCAGCCTTGAGTTACTCAACAAACTGATATCGGTAATGAACTCTGATTTTTCACTATAATAGTGGAAGGCATGTATTAACTTTTAATACGAATTTAATATTTTAATTAAGGGATTGGTCTCATCTCAATCATGTATTGTAATATCAAATATGTAATTAACTATACATAATAAATACGCATAGGTTATTATGGATTACTTCCACCCAATCTTCTTGAGCCATGAAGAAGACTAGTAAATAATTTATTGGGAGACATCATATTCGATAATCAAACGTTAAATGCAAATAATCTCTATTCGCCCTTTCCAATTTGTATCATATAGAAATTATCTTGTTATATCTAAAACAGAAAGGAAAATAAATTAACCATGCGATCATAACTAGTATCCTATACTAATTTATTGCAACCAATCATATGGTTCAAGTCCATAATAGTCCTCTAAATCTATTCAATTAATATATCATATCAATTAACATATCAATTTCTAGATTTGGTGATGACAATAGTCGTCTAAACCAATTTAGACAAGATGGAACGGACCAATCAAAATTAAATAATTAATCTAATTAATCAAGTAATTTCGCATCAATAAAGTCAATCAATTAATCGAATTAATTAACCAATTTTATTAACAATTGGGGATTATTACAAAATAGCTCTTTATTTTGTTTGTAATATCAAAGTCATACTTTGATAAAAGTTTTGGAAAGATCTAGGTTTGAAATCACAACTTGAATTAAGTCAAAATTCAACTTTTATCCAAATAAATAATTTTAGCAAAACAAAATTTTCACAAAGTTTAAATTTTGACTCAATTGAAAAATTCTAAAATTTTACAAACCATTTAAGTTGTAATTCAAACCCTATAAGCTAATTTGTCAAATTTGAAAAAATGAGACAAAGTTTTGAAATTTCAAAAACTTAAGGGTAAATTTGTGAATTTCCAGAACCTAAGGGACTTCCCATATAATTTTAGAAACTACATAGACGCCCTATACATGTCAGAAACACGGGGGGGCTTGCTGTGTAATTTCTAAATTTGCACAGCAGGCCCCCTTCACAATTTGACATCGACAGTCGCGGTTCAGGCTAGGGTTTTGAACCCTAGCCTATAACAGATCCGGCGCTGGCGCTACATCGCCTTCGACCGGGACTGCCCGTCTTGGTCGTCTCCTAATGCAGCAGCGGCTACTGCTATTGTAAATAGCAACATCGACTGCTGTTGCTTATAGCAATCCTGCTCTGCTAGTGCAGTGCCTTGCTACTGCGGCGCTGATCATCTGTCGCTGAAACTATTCCGGCGGTCATCCAGACCTATCCATCGCCTTTTGGCCTTTTTTTTCTTTTAATTTCCATTCAATACCAGGAAAACTCCAAATCAAATTTAGATTTCTCTCCTTGAAATCAAATTTCAAATTCAGTAGTCGATATTCACAAATCAAATTGATATATACAACAAAAACAATTATTGTGTAAATTCATCAAAGGCAACAAATTCTGACAATATGCAAGGGAGGCTCTGATACCACTGTTAGAAATTGGACAACGTATGCATAGTGAAAAATTAAATAAACATTCAATTCATATGCCGAGGATCAACCTTGTACTTCAAAAGAATTTGTGATAGAACAATACCTCTTTGTACTTCAAAAGAATTTGTGATAGAACAATACCTCTTTGATGAATGATGTGAACTGTAAATCCTGATTGACCATTGGAGCAATGCTTATCACCACAGCTGTCCAATTGTCTAGCCTCTAACGGCAATCTACACGGCAAGCATGGATTTAGAACTCCATAACAACAAACAATTCGAAGTGGATTTATGGGAATATATTTAGAGTTCTGTCAACTTCATGTGCTAGCAAGAAATTGACAGAATATCCATGATCTTATCGTATACAAATCGTCCTACGAGTTTTGCCCTACAGTCTCTTTGTCTTAAACCCTGAACATAAGATGTCTATTTATAGTTGTTGGATACAAAACCCTAGTCCTATCGGGCTTTGATGGGCCTATAACTAGATAAGTCAACTAATTAATCCAATTAATTAACTGGGCCTGATTAAACCCAGTCCAACTAATTGGACCTTGGGCATCAATTCCAATAGTATTTGCCTTTATTCATACCATGGCTAGGCTATTCGCTTGATATATTGTAACAATCTATAGCTGAAGAAAATTTTACACTACTTGGTGAAAATAGGTTCGCCCATGGCCCAATTCTTTTCATCGTCATATTCTTCTATTGTTTTTGCAATGGCTTGACGCCTTCACGCGAACTACTGAAGAGTTGTTGTGCAGTCTTGTTTTTATGCGATCCACCTCATATTTTGTTTAGAGGTAATAATGCGACCTAACAGTGGAGGTCGATTTAGTGACATGGCAGGAAGCTTGTGTTATTTGCAATTGTGTGTGACCTATTGAAATAGTCGCTTAAATTTCATTGTTGAGAGTTATTAGGAGGTCACAGATTATTACTGTGTCGACAACATATTAATATGACCTTGTGATTTAGTGCGATTTTTTTTTACATGATCTATTACATGCATTGCTTAGATGTGACAATCTCTTATTTCGAAATTGTTTCATGTTTTCATTGCATAGTCTTTGTGCAACCTACTTATGTAGGTTTTCTTATTATTTAATTAAAATTTAGGATGTGGTTCTTTGCGGTTTTGCTAACTTTTTGATGCAACTTAATTTAATATTTTCATGTGTAGTTTGTCTAAAAAATTTCTTGGGAAAATAGATATATTGTTTTAAAAGGAGGTCGCGTAAGTCACTGAGTTGATGATGTTTTCATGCGACCTATCTCTATGTTTCCTTGTTGAGTGACATTTCCAATGTATTTATGTGGCCTCATTTGCGGCGTTATCTAATTTTTGCTTGATTTATAACACTTTTATTCAACCTAATGAAGGCTAGTTTGATCGTGTGTTTTACTTGCATTATGTTTAAGGTTACTTTTGTTCACCTGCTCATATACAGGTCACACTTCTTTCTTGTATTCAGGAGATATGTTACTTTTTTCACCTACTGGATCAAGGTTTAGTTGTATTCACCCTTTACTTCATCCGCCTTACTTGTATTCAGGAGATATGTTACTTTTATTCACCTATTGGATTGAGGGTTACTTGTGTTCAACCTTTAGGTTTCCCTCCTTACTTGTACTCACCCAGCCCTCTTTGCTTGTATTTAGGAGATAGATTACTTTTATTCACCTATTGATTTTTTTTTTGGTATAGACTAGTAGAGTGGCTGATTTTATAAATAAGAAAAGTAGGAAGCAAAAAGGAGGAGGGCTAGACTTGAACTCCAGTCAATGAGGAAATAAAATAACAGAATAAAATAAACTCTAACATGGAGAATCTATGAAATACAAGAAAAAGAGAGAAAAATGATCAAATCATGGAGAATAACCACCTCACTTCTTCTTGCTCCTGAGAAAGTATCTATGGCTGGCCTCATTTGCAAAGTCTACGGGGTCGAGCGAAGTACTGTAACCTGCCCAAATGGAGCTGCGACCAGAGACTGGCGGGGCAGGAGGTGGGACAAAAGGCCTCGCCTATGCACTCAGCAAAATGGGGAGTACAGGGATAGGCATAGGTGGGCGACGAGCTGCCGGCTGTGACAATTCCTGCATGTACTCTGACTCAGAGTCAAGCTGAGGATCTGTATCCTCCTCTCAAGTATCGTACATATAAACAATATGCGGGCCACTGAGAGAAGGCGGGGATACAATAGTATTCAACTGACAGAGACCTATAGTATCCATATCTGAGATAACATTGGCTTGCATCTTATCTCCAGAGCCAGGCCGCTGACTAACTGAAGCAGCTGATCTAACAGAACCAGAAGAAACACCCTTCTTCTTGGAAGAAGAAGGAGATGTGACAGAAAGCCTAGTGATATTTTCAATAGCCTGCAAGATCTCCTCTGTAGCCCTCTTCAACTTCTTATAGACCATCATCAAGTCATGCTTGTTAAACATCGGAAGCATCAAATCCTGCAAAGGCTCACGGTCCAAGATTCCCTGCAACATGTCTATACTCATCCCATATAGGACCTGGTCCAAGTTTTTCCGTAACATGTCCATAGTGATTCCATGAGGTAAAGCACTAGGAGGAATCACCGGCACAACACGAGAAGAAACAGTAGTAGACACAACCTGGGTCACACTAGTACTAATCCGAGAACCACAAGAACTAACCAAAATAGCAGAACTACTCACCCAAGGGAGATCCTGACCTTCTGCAGACACCAAATCCATGCTACGCACACTAGCAGGAGGTGGAGTACTAAATACAGGCTCAGGAAGAGCAAAAACCAAAACTGAAGAAAAAAAGACTAGGAGGGGCCACTGGCACAATAGGAGATGCAACAAAAGAAGACACAGTCAGGGACACACTAGTACTAACTCCAGATACACCAATCAAACTAGCAGAAACAGAAATAGAAGGCGTAGCCACTAGTTCGCCAATGTCAACGAAGGTCAAGTGTCAACCAAGGTCAACGGTTGTAGAGTCTTGGAAACAAGCGAACGTCTAGCCTCTATGCGCACGAGCCCATAGTTCCCCAGTCTACCTCTGCGACCTAGTAGACTTGTCACCTAAATAGCATCTTGGGAACCCACGTGGGAAATCTTATCACTTATGACTGATTGGACTTCAACATTAAATGCGAAGCGGTGATTACCCATCCCATGCATGGCTTAGGCAGCCATTAGTCAAAAGTAAAGGGTTGACCTCATCCAATTTGACCCATATGTCATTTTTATTGGTCCAGTATTAAATGCATGTGATCAGTGTTCCCATACAAATGACAAATTTACACCATAAATAGAGTGAACGAAGCCGAAAAAATGGGAAACCCAGATAAAATCTCATTCTTCTTGCCTTTGGCACATTTACTCTCTTCCATTTATTGCAAACATTCTTTGCCTTTACCCATTAACTACACAAGCCGATTCAAATACAAATTTCCCGTGAATACATATATTGTTTGTTGAGTCAAAGGCCGAATTTGATATCAACAAATTGGCGTTGTCTATGGGAAACTCTACAAAAAGCTGTGTAAAAAACTACCGTCGAAAGGAAATGAGTGGAAGACATTTTGGAAGCCAGAAAACAAGAAACAGTGATGTCGGATTGCCTCTCGGATTTCAAAAGAATCGAGAAAAAACTGGTGCCGGTCTCTCACAGCTGCCAGCGGTCACTGAAACTAAGACCCTTCGGCGGCAAGTGGAAGCCCTCGCCGAAGAAGTGTGGCGGTTGCAACAACGTAACCCAACGTCCCAAAGACAACCGACAGGTTCCTCCCATGACAACTCCTCTTGGCATGCAGAAATGCGGAAAGATCCCCAACAAGAATGAGTCCTTCGAGGGAACCTGTTAGAAGAAGGTTGAGCTTCACCCCAATGTAAAACTCCAGTTAGCCTGCTCATCATGATAGGACTATACAGATTCTCTCCAGAAACGCGGCCGGAAGCTGTGTGTTTACGAGGCTAGGGCCTAGTCCGCAGTGAGGACCTAGACGACCCAGGTCGCCTGAACCCCAACAATCGGGCAGAGGCAGGTAGAGGAAGAGAAGTCCAATGCCAACTCACCATTACAGTCATGCATCGAGCTCACCTCCAAGGACCTCTCGGCGTCCGCAACCAGTCCCTTAGTAGATCCACGAGTTGAACGAGTAGAGAAAATGACTAAACGACCTTGAGCAAATACAGCTGAGGGCAAAGGGAGCTGACGACCTGTGGGGAAAGCCGTCCCCTTTCGACCTTACTATTCGAGAGGCCGTTATGCCGTCCAAAATGAAACTCCCCCAGATAGGAACTTGCTGTAGTGAATCGTACACCATTGCCTACACTCTCCACCGATACGTATCTTGGATGGAGCTCCAGAATGCAACCGGGGCTATCATGTGCAAGGCCTTCACACTTACTGTGGAAGGGAATGCACAAACCTGGTACAGCAACTTGGCCCCAGGATCCGTACACAGTTGGGAGCAGCTCTCTTATGAATTTGCATCCCAATTCATGGGGTCAAAGACCAGGATAAACCCCAAGGAGATGTTGGGGACCATCAAACAGGGAAAGGCCAAACCACTCAAGAGCTACCTAGACCGTTTCAATAGGCAGGTCATAACTATAGAAAAAGTGGCAGATGAATCTCTTTTGATAGCTGTCAAACCCTTATAAGGACACCCGTTTCTGGTGGGTCATACACAAGGACTCCCCAAGCACATATAGAGAACTTTTGAGGAGAGCCGAAAAACACGTAAGCGCGGAGAAAGCCATTGAAGGGTGCTCGAGGTTTGAAAAGCCTTTGAAGGACGATAAAAAAGACTTAAAGATAAAAAAGGATCTACGGCGAAGTGAGAAGCCACCCAGCTCGGCTAAACCCTTTACCAATCTCAACGCTTCCGTTGAACACATCTTCAATGTCCTGCAGAACGACCCAATCTTTCCCAAAGTGAGGCCTATAAAGAAATCATTGAAGGATGCCGACCAGTCTAAATACTGCAAGTACTATATGAGTGTGGGTCATGACACGGACGAATGCATGCACCTCAAGTAGGAGATTGAGAAGCTAATCGAACGGGGGTTTCTGAGTGAATACATGGCAAATCACTAAGGGCAGGACCCACGAGGACCTAAATGCCCAAGTCCCACAGAACCGACCTCCAGCCGAAATCTGCGTACTCATTGGCGGAAACCACGGCATGGAGGGTTCCAAGAGACAAAGGCGAGGTCTCGTGAGAGAAGCCCATAATTGCTACCACTTGCTCATAGCACGACTGCCCGTCTCTTGAACCAGCTCGTTGTTCTTCTGTAATAAGGATGCCTACAGTGTGCCACCTCATGCAGACGCCTTGGTCATCACCATGTCAGTTTTAGGTGTTACCACAAGACCTTGGTGGACAACGGCAATACCGTAAACATCATCTACTGGTGAACTTTCCAGGAGATGAAAATAGACCAAAAGAGCCTGAGGCCTTAGGGGAGCAAAGGGTCAGATTGCACTCCTCGTGGAATTAGGTGATGAGTCTTGCAAAAGAAAGATAATGGTGGATTTAATCATTGTAGACATGCCTTCAAACCACAACGCCATTCTGGGCAGCCAAATCTTACACGAGCTCAAGGCTGCAACTTCAATCTATCACTACGTCATGAAATTCCCAACATGCTAGGGGACGGCGATTGTGTGAGGCGACCAACGGGCAGCATGATAGTATAATCTGGATTATACTGTGGGCACGACTACCCAGCCAGAAGTTTACACACTTAATCCTAAAATGGAAGGAATAAAGTCAACAACCCACCGGAACTCTTCTGGCAGGTTCAATAAGCTTGGCCCTTGCTCCCCTAAAAAGGGCTTAGACAACGATAGTTAACGAAAACCAACCTCCCAGATTTACGACCTTACCGACGTATGATTTAAAAGCAACAACGGTAACGACCAATCGAAGGAAGGACCCAGCGAAATCCTTACCCTATCCTTAAAAGGAAAGTACTCCTCCCCGACATGATGGACAAAAGCACGAGGATGAGTAAGAAATGCATAGGAGATACAGAGTTGACACACCCATTAAAGGTAGAATGCCTTGGAAAGGAAAAATGACAGATGTCGGGTACCAACTCTGAATTTTGTATTGTCTCCAATTTTTTGTAGCTGCCAGGTCATTCACATGCCTGTGAGAGCTCTAAAGATTTCAGAGCCGCACTTTTTCCAATTAACGGCTGATATCTCAAAATGATAAAATGATTATTTCCCCTATGAGATACCTGCCTCAGTACGAACACCAGGCAAATCCACAATAGTCGAGTAAAACATTTCGCAACCAAGGTTAGAACACTAACAAGCAACCTAACACTCGGGTAAAAGGTTTCACAAACAAGGTTAGAACGGGCTTCTAACCAGTAACCTAACACTTGAGTAAAAGGTTTCGTGATCAAGGTTAGAACGAGCATCTAACTAGCAGCCTAGCACTCGAGTAAAATGCGTCACGACTAAGGTTAGAATGAGCTTTTAACCAGTAACCTAACACTCAAGTAAAAGATTTTGCGACCTACGTTAGAACAGGCTTCTTACCAGCGACCTAACGATCATCTAAAATGATTCGCCTTACTTACTCAAAAACCGCGACAGAAACAAGCTTTTAGCCCTCAACTCTGCACCCAAACAATAGGCTCCATGGCTAAAAGTTCAGACAAACTATTTGCCATGTGACCTAACGTTTGGGGGTAGGCTGCCCACAAGTTTCAGGCTAGAGCAAACCAAAATGAATGGCCATACAGACGGGCTCGTATTTGGACGTATCCTCAATTCTTTACAACAATGTATACTCGACCCGAGACCAGAACAAGTTTCTTGTTGAAGCTTCCTAATACTTGGCTAAAAATTGGTATGGGGTTTTGCATCAGAAGGCAAAAGCGAGGACGGGCTCTTTGCTAAACGGGAACGACCAACGATAGAATTATTTTAACAAAATAAGCTAATAGTTGGAAAATTTTTTTATTCTATTTAAAAATACAGATAGCAAAAGGGCTGGGTTACAAAAAAACTTTTAGGTCAAAACAGCGGCCTCCACTTTCCCTGAAGTCGAAACAGCGGCCTCGACTTTTGCAGAAGGAAGAGCGTCG
>CAVNYN010269250.1:0-11185 GCA_963692815.1 Nyctanthes arbor-tristis
AGTTTGAAATTTGTGGTTATAAATGAGTAGTTGTCAAATCAATAGTCAAATCAGTAGATAATGAGATTATAATGTGTTTTGTTAAAGAGTATCAAACAAGGGCTAAATTAAAAGATTTGGGTTTCAGGGTGGGTGGGGTCGGGTCGGGTCGGGTCGGGTCACCCCAAACCCATCCCTACCCCGTTTCAGAGTTGAGGCACAACTTTGTGCCCTGTCTCAGCCCCATTTTGAAACGGGACTAGGATTCTCTGTCTTGTTCGGGACGGGTTTCTTTTGGGTATAGGTTTTTGGGGTATTTCTATCATCTCTACTTAAGGTATTTGGTTGTGCATAGTTTCCCTGTCTCAAACCTTATCAATCCTATAAGTTCAGTTTTCACTTAATGAAGTGTGTCTTTCTTAGCTACAGTAACTCACACAAAGGCTTTAAATGTTTGAGTCCCACTAGAAGAATATATCTATGTAGACATATTATTTTCAATGATAATGATTTTCCTTTCCAATAAGGATTCTTAAACAGGTATATACAAGTTCAAAACCCATAGTTGTGTCAACTCAAAATTAACCTTACTACCCTCCCTTAAATACTTCTATTTCTGATCAAAATCAGTTTGATACGAGCTATCAAAGGGAAACTCAAGTAGCAGAACACTCAAGGGAATTGTTGGATAACAATACTGATTTTGGAAATCAAAATAGTGTAAGCCAACAAAATTCAGATGCTGAAGTTAGAAATGTGGATGAAAACTCAGAAAATCAGCAAACAAATCAGTTTAGTGAACTAGAAAATGAACTACAGCTACCAACTTCAGAAGTTGACCAAAGACCTTTTGGACATCATATGATAACCAGGAGCAAGGCAGGTATTTTAAGCGTAAAATCTATCTTGCTAATGCTAGAGAGCTTAGGCTTAATGAAAATTTGACATAATCAGAACCAAATTCAGTTTTTGAAGCAATGTCTAATAAAAATTGGAGTGATGCTATGAAAAAGGAATATGATGCCTTGATGAATAATAACACCTGGGAATTAGTGCCTCCTAAGCAAGGATCCATTGATAGCAAGTGGATTTTTAGAATTAAACATGATGCACAAGGAAAAATTACAAACTACAAAGCAAGGTTAGTGGCTAGAGGCTTTCTTCAAAATGCTGGGATAGATTTTAAGGAGACTTTTAGTCCAGTCATAAAATCTTGCACATTGGAAATTATCCTTGCTCTTGCTATATCAAGAAACTGAAGCACAAGACAGGTGGATATTAACAATGCCTTCTTAAATAGAATACTAACTATGGAAGTTTATCTTAAGCAACTGAAAGGCTATATAGATAAATCTAAACTTGATCATATCTGTAAACTCAAGAAAGCTTTGTATGGACTTAGGCACGCTCCTAGGGCATGGTATGATCAATTGAAGAAAACTCAAGCTGAGTGGAAATTTGTTCAATCAATGGCAGACAATTCATTATTTTTCTATGCAAATCAAGAACACGTCTTGTTTATACTAATATATGCGGATGATATTGTTGTGACTGGGAATGATACTAAGCTATTACAGAGTTTTGTTGATAAGCTAAATCATAAGTTTGCATTGAAAGACGTGGGTAAACTTCATCATTTTCTTGGGACTGAAGTTAAAAGGGATAACTGCGGCTTACACCTTACACAAACCAGATATATCATTGATCTTCTTAAGAGATTTGGTTTTTAGAATTTAAAACCCTCTTCAACCCCAATGAACTTTGGAAAATTGATATAAAATACTGATGGTAAGTTACTCACCAATCCCACAATGTATAGAAGTGCTATAGGTGGTCTTCAATACCTAGTTCACACCAGACCAAACATCATTTTTGCTGACAACACTCAGTCAATTCTTGCAGCATCCGATTGATATACATTGGAATGCAGTGAAAAGATTGTTCAGGTATTTGAAGGGATCAGCTAGGCAAGGGGTTCTTATTCAGCTGTCAAACAGTTTGAATATACATGGATTTGCTGATGCAGATTGGGCTTCATGCCCTGATGATAGAAAATCAACTGGAGGTTATTGTGTTTACTTGGGAGATGCCTTAGTAGCAAGTTGTGTTTACTTGGGAGATGCCTTAGTAGAAAATCAAATCCAGTCTATCATGCCCGTACCAAGCATAGAACTGGATGTGCATTATGTAAGGGATAAAGTCATTGATAAGAAGCTAATGGCGAATTATGTTCCAATAGCAGATCAAGTGGCAGATCTATTTACTAAGCATCTAGCTCTTCCCAGATTCAGCTACCTCAAAGAAAAATTAGGAGTCAAAGAAGTGTGCTCAGGCTTGAAGGGGGGAGTTAGAAATGAGAGTACAGAACACCAGCATCAAAACAAGCCTTAAGCATCAATTCTGATAAGTAGCATTTTCATATCAACAACTTATGTTTAGCACTTTTATTAGTATCTTGGCAAAATTACATTGTTATCCTTATCCTCTAGAATCATCTCATTCAGATTTTTGGATAGGAATTAGCTGCGCCAGGAATCATTCTTACACCACAAAATTAGGAAATTCTCATTTTGCTGTAAGGCACAATTGGCTGATTGTACCAATTCTTGTACAAATTCTGAATTATTTCAGCAATATAAATGTGCAGATGACTCACCAAACTGGTGAGCTGATATTTTACAAATTCCTAAATTGAAACTCAGATTTCGTCTTCCTCCATCTACTCAATTGATGATCAATAATCTACGCGAGCTTTTTAGAACATAGATTATTATTATTATTATTATTATTATATGCTTTCAATTCTCTTTTCGTTATTGACGTAAGTATAACAATCAACAAGTAATAAGGATCATCGGTGCAATTTTAAAGTTGTACATGTATAACTATAGAGCAATGTTATTTGTACATATAAGGTATATAAAAGTTGTACATATATACATTCTAAAAGTTGTCATTTGAAAGAAAATGAGATCCGAGATTTTTAAGTAAAATATAGGAGAGGCGTGCCTCATTTTTCATAACTATAGTAAGATAAGAAAGACATGATAGAAACCCTGATTAGCCTTTTTGATTGACGACCAACCCGTGTACTTATTCGAACAACCTACTTACATGCCTAACAGGAGTTGAGCACTATAAAGGATAGCGAATAAGAATTTTAACTATTCTTTTATCTATTTTTATTTGTTATTGTATGATTTAATAGGGTAAATATGCCACATATCACATATTTGATAACAAAATCAGTCTCTATACACCAAGAAAATTCTGGAAGCACGTCTAACAGTACTAATGTGCAATTTGTCCTTGCTTAAAATGACTCCAATAGCATTACCTGCAATCATGTTGATTTTGACTAGACCCTTACTTGCACTAATTAAAAATTAATTTTGATTTGACTTAGTTGATAAATTATATATTATCCATCTTCGTCGAAGCCAATTTTTAACTTGTCATGTATCTATATTCAGCACTAATTAATGGATTTGAGTTTAATAATTGTAATTATTATAATATTATTATACTATAATAGACAAAGACAGAGCCACGAACAACAGTCATAGTGCATGGATACTTTTTTTTGGATGGTGTTTGGCAAGTGGTTTATAAATTGATTTGTTTTATAAATTCTCGTGTGTGTCATCACTTTATTAGTTCATATTTTAAGAAAAGCCAATTTCATTGTACACGAATGAGAATTACACAATTGACAGATATTGCACCTACAAGAAAATAACAAATGATCAAATCTTATACGATAATTTTCGACCCACATGTGAGTTAACAAATCCACTTGTGGGTTGATGCACGCCATATGGCCGAAACTTCCGGAAAGCCCTTAAAAATTATCAATCTTTTACGTTCTAGTTCTAATAAGAAAAATAAGATAAGCCTGAAAACCTAGTCAAGTTAGTTATCAAACCATGCTACTGTTATAATTAATGCTGCTAGTGATATATGTAAAAATGATCATATGACTGCCTGGTTTCTTTTTTTTTTTTTTTTTTTGTTGTTGGGGGTGAGGGTGGCAGTCTCTGGTCTTTACGTTAGTGGCATTGAATGAACCTTTTCAAAATTAAAGATTTTTATAAGACAATTTTTTATAGTACCTTCTTACGTTCATTGAAACTTTTTTAGTACAATTTAGAGATCGTAAGAGTAGAGATAATGACTCGAATCCAAATCAAATAACTTAGTAAAAAGTGTCTTTGCCACTAAAATAAAACTCTAGTGATCCACTCGTTGCAACGTTAAAATTAATAATAATATAATTAAAACCAATTATTATCACTTTTATTCTTTTGATATGAACGAATTAACGTACCCTGTTTTTGCTCCTCCAGATGGGTATTTTTCCGTTTATTTTTCCCCAAGTTCAAGAAGACTGCTACCTCATGGTCATGGGAGTCATCAGTCAGGGGATGATCAAGACCAAACAATGATCCATCTAAAGTGACTTGACTCACTAACTCCCGTGGTGGAGGGGTAATTAGTCTAGCTACAAGACTTGTTACTTAAGACATTGAGGGGGAAGAAATAAAAGGAGGATATCAAAATCCCAAAAGTCTAGACAAGTCAACCATTAACATTCCCCACATCGGATCAGATGTTAGGCAATTTTTGGACCCAACAATAACATATAAATTTCTTAGCCACCTATCCAAATCAATGAAGAATTACCTTCGAAGCTTCATTCTACGACCTAGGAAGGCTGCTGGAAGCCCGTTACCCGACCCCGACTCCACCCCCCTATCAAGGTCTCAACCAACATATATTATATATATAGGCCGTCCACCCCGATAAGGCTTTAAACATGGCTGAGAATTATCCTAACACAAAAATGCCTGGCTTTTCAGCCGTAGAGGCGTATAACCATCACTCAAACCTCGAGCCCTTGGATTTCTTTGATTTCAACGAGTGGACGAAGGATGACCTATCACTTCTCATCGCAGGTTATCCCGAAGGCCAAAATCATGTAGCACCAAACAACATGGTTAATACCGAAGGAAGTAGTAGCCAACATGAAGATCTCAATAGTAGTAAGCAAGAATTTTAATATATCTCTTCTTTGTTAATACTGTTCAGTACTGTATAATCTAACACACTAAATGTACTATTGTGGTGATTGGAGTTGCAATATCAGGAGATGGTAGGAGTAACGGCAAAAAGAAGATAGAAATCACAGAAAAGGTTGCTTTTAAAACTAAGTCAGAAGTTGAGATATTGGATGATGGCTTCAGGTGGAGGAAGTATGGGAAAAAGATGGTGAAAAATAGCCCTAATCCAAGGTGAGCACGCGCCCACACACACACATATATATTACCATTCTTTAAATTAATTACATTCTTTAATTCCCCTAGCATTGCATGCATAGAAGAGCTGTGCATTAAATACGAGCTCTGTTCATAATTTTGGATTGAACTGAACAAGATAGAATGTATGTATATGCAGTGGCGGAGTTAGATGGTATTGGAGGGATGGGCCGGAAGGGTGAGCTTTTTTTTTTTTTTACAAGCATTAAAAAAATACGCAATTTGGGGGAGGCCCACCATGACCCCCGGTCTACTCCCATGGTGTATGTATGTAAATAAAAGAAACTTGTCATTAAAATAATCACTTACTGGAAAAAGAGGTTTTATCTTACAAGCAAAGAGAAAAACACATAGTATTAGCTGCGTATTTTAGTTCCTTTTTTTCATCCTTCTTCAATAACCTCTAATTATTTTTCTTCAATTTTTTTCTAATTATATGCTTAAAATCAGTCTTTCTCCTATCATTACTCTTCTTGATAATTAGATTCACTGACAAACATATATATGGGTGGCCGCTCGAATTTCGCAGCATAAGCAACTATTTCTATTAGTTTTAAAAGGTGAATTCTAAAAGAACTGTTAATATATAGTAACTAACCTTGTGAATACACCTTTCCAAAAAAAAAAAAAAAGAAAAGGCCTTGTGAATATAAGGTGAATATTTAGGTTAACTTAAAAAAAAAATAAAAATTGACTGTTGGTAGTTTTAAATCTTTTCCTCTCGGCATGAGATTTCTTATTATTATAGAGTATATAAGTTGATCAAAACAGTCACTTTTTGACCCACAGGTCAGTTCATTAATTTAGCTTAAATTTTAAGTCTTAGTTTTATTTGTAGACTAGAACTTGGTGAAACCAAACTCAAGAAATTTTGATCCAAAGAGCTTTAAACTTCAAAAATGAATTAGTTAATTTTTAGTTTAACTGAACCAGAGATGATTTCGAGCTTGTTTGATGCTCTTAATTTGTCAAAATGTGGAGAATTTATAATAAAGAGAAATATAAAATGTGTATTAGAAATGTAAAAATATTTAAAATATATTGTTGTAATTAAATAATTATTAAATCAAATATCAAATCAATGATAAGTAAAATAAAGAAGATCAAATTAGCCCCAAGTCCAAGTAAAAGGTTGATTTTTTCCCCTATTAAAAATAAAGTACAAATATATGGTCAAACATTTATGCTTGTCATCATTTTTGGCCATACATACATAGAATAGGTTGATAGAATGAGACATTATTGACCTTTCTGAAATAAAAGTCGTTGAAAAGCTGTACCCACTACAAGTCTACAGCCGTATAGTTATCGTCATCTTGATTAAAATTTCCGTACCTTAAGAGTATTATACTTTGCTCGATCGCCAAAATCAAGAATTGATGTGAGATAAGCCTTATTCCTTGTACTTTTCATCAATCTGTAAAATGACAACTTAAGCTAATCATATTAATTAAGATTAGACGTTGTTACTAAGAAAAACTAAAAGAGAATAAAACTTGTTCACTTTATTGCTCAATCTTGTTTAGAAATTAGAAGCATTTCAGATAATACTACATTCCTGATCACTGCAACATATGAATATTGACAGGAATTATTATAAATGCGCAATTGACGGATGCCCTGTGAAGAAGAAAGTTGAAAGAGACAGAGATGATTCGAGATATGTAATAACAACATACGAAGGAGTCCACAACCACCAAGCTGGTCCTCCTCGGTTCTAATGTTATAACTTATTTGATATAAGTTGAAATTACCATTACAACTTAACAAACCGTATCAAGATTTTAAGGCTTTTTATCTGTTATTTTAGACTAGTTTTATACCGCGCGGTGCACACAATAGAATAATTAGCAAAAAAATGATTTGTAGTAATTTGAAAAACTAAATAATTATAATTTTGTTGTATATGTGTTACTAATATACATAAATAGAATGAAATTGAAACAAACAATATTTTCATTTAGCACAAAAGTAATTAAATTGTCATTCTTAGAGCAATACAATGAGAATGAGGAATTTTTATAAAATTAATTTCATATTGAGTATAAAAACTAAGAAACGATGGAAAAAGGAGGATACGAAATTCATACAACTCTAGAATCACTCTACACTCACAATCCTTAGTCAATAGGGTATAGATGATATTTATTTATTAGAATAAATTATTTTCCACATCCATTCTCGACTGTATATTCATAAAAAAAATTATTTTTTGCATTTCCTTATCACTATTTACTAAATCTACTCTAAAAAAGTCTAAAGTACACAGTTTTCTATTACAAAAAGTTCTAAGTGAAGCAATATTATAATAAATGATAAATTCTATATGATTTATCATTTACCCCTAATATTAATTTTTAGCCATTTTCAGTTCTAAAAAGAATTAAAAAATTTTATTTTTATTCTAAATCTTTATCATAAAATATTATTGCTATCTTATTCACCCAACTTAAATTTTTACTAATATATAGGTCTCCAAAAATTTTAAATAATAAATTAAGCAACGTACTAAATATATAATCCTAGGTTTTATGACATGTGGTTTATCGTATTGAATTAAAGTAAAAGTTTTAAAACTGACTTAATTTTACTTTATTATTATATCATCAATCTCATGAGTAGGCACTTAATTGAAATAATAAAAAGAAGTTTCAATAACTCAAAACTTGAAATTTATCTATCAACTGTTAGAATTTTTAAGAAATATCAAATCTTTGAAGATAACCTAAAAACTAATAGAATATGCATAACAAACATTAATAGATAACAAATAGCATATTATATATAGAATAAAAAAATATATAAATTTTTATATATTATTATAAAATAAAATGATAGCAAAATGTAACAAGTAAAAGAGTATTACTTTTTTTAACAGAATGAATAAGTATTATTATTATAAAATAAAATAAAAAGTAAAAGAAGCAAATAAAATTAGGATAGTGGTTTTGGTGGGAAAACTTACATATGACCACTGTTCTACTTTAGTATATGTAAGAATAAATTTTTACTAATAAATAGGTTTTTAGAAAAAAAATAAATAATAAATTAAGTAATATACGAAATATATAGCCTTAGTTTTTATAACGTGTAATTTATCATATTGAATTAAAATAAAAGTTTTAAAACTAATTTAATTGTACTTTATTATTATATCATCAATCTCACAAGTATGTACTTAATTGAAATAATAAGAAGAAGTATCATTAACTCAATACTTGAAATTTGTCTATCAACTGTTAGAATTTTTAAGAAATATTAAATCATTGAAGATAGCCTAAAAACTAATAGAATATGTATAACAAACATTAATAGATAACAAATAACATATTATATATAGAATAAAAAAATGTATAAATTTTTATATATTATTATAAAATAAAATTATAGCCAAATGTAACAAATTGATAAGTATTATTTTTTATTTAAATAGAATCAATAAGTATTATTATTATAAAATAAAATAAAATAAAATAATTAAAAAACATATAAAAGTAGGATAGTGGTTTTGGCGGGAAAACTTGCATATTACCCATATCCTACTTTAATATATATATATATATATATATAAGATAAGATTGTTGTAGTTTTCTATGGGCACGGCACCTATATTACCAATTTCATGGATGTATTTTCAAAAAGGAAAAAAATTAAAAAAATCATGGATGTAAATGAAAAAAAAAAGGTTTATTCATGAAACATGAATGATCCAGCCGCCGATTTTGTCTATTTCTAGTTCAGCAATAAAACTAAGGGCTTGTCGGGAACCTTTTTTTTAAAAGTGATATATACTTTGAAAAAGGGAAAACGTTATTTGTAAGAAAAACTTTACAAAATAAATTTTTAGAAGAATGTTGCGTGGCGGAAATAAAACAGGGATTATATACAAATGTGAAAAATAATTTTTACAGAAAGTATATAGTTGGTATTGCATCGAAATAACAACTTTTTTCTGTCATGTTTTAGAAAATTTTCTTTAAAATTTCACCATGAAATATATGTCGTGGAAATTCCTCGGGATCCATAAATATGATTGATTTCTTCACATTTGTTTCTAACTATTTTAAAACAACATAACAAGGCGTGAAACTAAGTGATTTCTATACTATTATGTTAAGGCACCTAGGATCTTTCGTTTCATATAGGTGATTCATGTGAGTCACGTGCATCTATGCACTCATATGAGACGGGGGGTGCTATGCTTGAAAATTTTTGGTTTTTATATGGGCCAAATGCTATAAGGCTTAATACTTCTCCTGCACCATCGGAAGTTTTGGTTTGGTTAGTTTGTGTTGAAGCATCAAAGGACATTTGGATTTTGGACAATTTTTGTTGACTAACTATGCTACTATGATTAGTGGTTTGAATTGTGTCGCATTAATTAGACTCTAACGTTTTGAGTGAGAAGTACAGAGTTTGAACCACACTCATCACTCTTTTAATTTCTCTCCCATTCCCATCCCCCTATATCCTTGTTATTAAAAAAAAAAAAATCTATGCTATTTTAGAACTACATTGCTAGTTGAATGATAATAGTAATGGTATAATTATAAATATAAATCATGACATTTTGGCAAATAAAATCAAAATTCAAAAAAAGAAAGGGAAAAAACAACAGAGAGTAGTGAAAAGAATGATGGTACTAGACGTCAATTCATACAAGACACCCAAATAAAGGTATCTTTTTGTATAGACTAGTAAATATATGTGCGGTGCACGTATTTTGTTTCATTTTTAATTTAAATCCGCGTACATATTTTTGTATAGTATGTATAATTGATAATACATAAAATAATTAATAATATTTACTTTAATAATAAAATAAAATATATCATATAACGTGTAGTACCCGTCTATAGATGAAATTCCAAATCTAAAGTAGATTACGCATATTTTGACCTTAAAAAGTCAAAATTGCATTATAAAATGATTCATCTGATTGTTCATTGGGTTTTTTTTTTATTTCTAAAACATTTGATACAAACATGAAGTAATTTCATACATGTGGCTCATATTTATATAAGTAAAATAAAATAATGTCTTGTATAAAGACTTGAGAAAATAAACATAAAAGCTAAAAGTATGCCTCACTTTATTAAAAAATAAAAATTTATAATATCATCGTCCTAGTTAAAGATTTACAGGGTAAAACTTACCGTCATTATACTCACTAATTGTATAATTTTTTAGGCTTTAAATCATAAACTAAGAAAACGAAAAAGAATAAAACTACAAAAGATAGATAAACATATAGATAGATTGCACGCATGTGTCTAAAAAATACATAAATATATGGATAAATACCGTGTTTCTGCACATACTAATTTTCAAAACTCATCACAAAACAAAAACTCTTAAAACAAAAAGGAAAAAAAAGAAAGAAGTTTTGGGGACGTTGTGGCTCAACAAGCTTTAAAAAAAAAAATGTAGAAGTTGCTGGTACGGTGTGAGCTTACCAAACATTAATTTTTTTTTTTTAAATACTGTTCATTAAACAGTAAATTTGGAGGTTCACCTTGGAATTTGTAGTTTGTTGAGTTCGTTATGAGTCACAATGTGTCGTTATAATATAAAAGGTAAAATTAGAAGATTTTCAGATCAACAAAATATTGATAAAATAATAAATTAGAAAGAGGGGAAACAATTAAGGGTTAAGTACACACAATCAAATAGCAGTTAAAAAAATCTCAAAGGAGTGTCATTTGCTATTATGTGTTTCTCATGTGAATAGTGGATACATTTCATTTTTAAAACATTTAATATAAATATGAAGTAATTTTTATACATGAGGCCATATATTTACATAAATAAAATAAAATAATGTCTGGTATGAAGATTTGAGAAAATAAATATATTACAAACTAAATATAAAAGTTAAAAGTATGCCTTGC
>CAVNYN010269258.1:0-30325 GCA_963692815.1 Nyctanthes arbor-tristis
ACCGGATTCAAGCGCTTGCCGAGGGGAAGCCATGGCGCGATCCGCCTGTTGTGAAAGAAACAATCAGATCGGGTAATAATAGTAATAATAGTTACAATAGCAAACCTCCATTGGGTGTTGGGAGTAGGAATGACAATTCTGGGAACAATGCGGGGTGGGATAGTTGGGAAAGTTATGATGATGGAGGGATTAGTAGCAATTCTAATAACAACATTAGGAGAAACAATACGGTCGGAGATTTTAGAAGCGGCGGAAATGGGGGAGGGGCGCCGTCGAGGTCTAAGTCGACCCAGGACATTTACTCTCGGGCACAGTTGGAGGCGTCGGCCGCAAATAAGGAGGACTTCTTTGCGAGGAAGATTCAAGAAAATCATTCACGGCCTGATGGGGTCCCGCCCTCCCAAGGTGGGAAATATGTCGGCTTTGGCTCAACTCCTCCTCCTGCGCCAAGGAACAATTCTCAGGGTGATGTCTTTTCGTCTGTTACTCAGGTGCGCTCGTACTTAAGCTCATGCAGGTATGTTAATATTCTTATGTATTTGATTGTTGCTAATGTGATGCTATGTCTATAGGGATTTGGAAGGTTATCCGTGGTGGCTGCATCTGCTGCGCAATCTGCTGCAAATGTTGTTCAATCAGGCACAAAGGAGTTCACTTCTCTGGTACTTTGGTTTAGTATAACTATGGTGCTTTGGTGTGGGATCTTGAAATTGTTCTGATTCTCCATCAGACAATTGGCAATGCGACAATTGCATTTGTATAGTTGATCCATGCATTATTGGTTGTTTTCCCATTCCTTGGGTTCTCTTTTCGTTTGCAAATTATAGGCTATAGTATGTGTCACCCTCGAGTTGAAGCATTTATTGGATAACTGTTCAGGGATAAGGTTGGACCTGCTACGTGAAAAATCTAATTTCTTTGGTATTCTGTTTCCAAATGACAAGTATGGAACTTTTACACAATGATGAAGTCTATTGGATTGTTGGATGAAGGGTTTAGTGCCCTTGGGAGTTGGGTGTGAAGGAAGATTTGTTTGGATGTCATGTTGGGTAGGATACACTTTTTGGCTTGTCTTTTTGCTCAGGAATAAGACTCCATTTGGCAAACCAATTGCGGTTGGCCAATTATATAATATTATATAATAAGTGATAATACAATTGTAGTTGGCTACTAATTTATTGGACCATTGTTTTTGAAGTGCCAATAATTATGGTTTTCATAAGTTTAATCGTAAGTTTTACTTTTGAGAAGGATGGTAATACAAATATAGTTGGTTGCTTAAGGGACCCTAAATTTGTTAAGGATGTAATCCAGATACCGACCTATGCATTGTTCCTAGTGTGAGTCTTAGGAATTAATTTGCCAAAAATAGTTTGTACAATCTAAAAGGGAACAGATAAGCAGCGTTAAAGAGAGGCCCTGAATTTTGGTTTCAGGTGTTAGTTTCTATAGGTTCTCATGCATTTCACGCAAATGACATAATTTGTTCTTGTGTGATTATTTTGGGTGCACAGTATGGTTCTCGGTAGCAGCACCATTTGAAATTGTCATGCTACGTAACATATGATGGTGCAAAAATAATGAATTCTTTCATGAAGAAATTAAATTTTCATATTACTGAAGGACTTGAAACTCGTCGGACTAACAACTGGACTAGCATGCAGAATGTTCCTTATCTAGATATTCTGCATGCTAGATGGACTAGCATGCAGAATGTTCACTAAGTTGAAGACATTACTGAATGCCACTTTGAGATTAGATATCAAAAGATTAGTATGAATCTTCCGATCTGACTGGATGAAAACAAAGATTATAAGCACAGGAATAGGTTGAGTGATGGCTCTTCCGATCTAATGGCTAAACCAGATTGAAGTGGCCAACTGGAGTTGTGATGCTAATTATTTTTGGAACAATGTCAGATCATTTTATTAATGAAACTTGTATAGATGAAGCTGAATTTACAATGGTATAGCATGCCGACCAAGTTGATACCCTCTCTTGATCGGAAGAGTGCTACTAGTTAATCTTTTCTGTGCCAATTGCCCAAGATCAGTTTTTTTCCCTTTATTTAGAGACTGGGTCCAAGTTCAGCATATGGTTTTGCACTTGGTCATACCTTTAATATGATCCTATTAGAAAAGAAACAATCACTCAATCAGTGCCAGGTTGAGCACATAATTTCACCCAGTTGTACACTTGTACTATACAAATTATTTTCCTATTGCATGATTTTCAAGTACTATTCATTTTTCTTAATGTATTTTCAAACAAGTTCTTTTTTCCCAGTCTATTTGACTGTAGAGTAATGATTGTGCATGTTTACAGTGTCATGAATATTCATGGAATCAAAGTTATCCTCTTTTTACAGGTTAAAGATGGAGGGTATGATCACAAGGTGAATGAGACTGTCAACATTGTGACTGCAAAAACATCAGAAATCGGACAAAGGACATGGGGAATCATGAAGGGAGTAATGGCTCTAGCTTCACAAAAGGTTGAAGAGTACACTAAAGATGGGCCTGGCTGGCAGCGGAACGAGAATGAAAGAAATGGTTACTATTGGGAGTTTGGAAAGGATTCCAAAGGATGGAATCATTCTTCTGGAGTGCAGCAGTCATCTGGTGGGCAGTCCAATTCTGTCAGCTCGGGATCCTGGGATGATTGGGATGGTAAAGACAACAGAAAAGAAGAATCATATAAAGGGACATCATCATCCCATAATGGAGATAGCTGGGCAGGCTGGGATGAGGCTAAGGATGACGAGCCTGATAATTTCTATCAAAGTGCACCAGGTCACAAAGCTGGGGTTTATACTGGAAAATCTGATAGCAAGTGGACTGGAGGAGGTTTTGTTTAAGTTGGCATATCTCACTTAAAGTGCATTCTTTCTTTTTGTGAAAAAATTTCCTTCCAAATATAGCTTTGGCTTTAGAACTTTCATTGCATGATGGGTGTGCCGAAGATAGTGTAAAATAGCCTTATTGTGCATGTAATGTTACGTGGATAATTCTTCAAGGGAGGGACGTGAGAGAGTCACGGTTCCCTAAGTCAATGATGTCTCCAGAAACTTGTATTTTTTATTTTCTTCCTTTGTTTCTCAGGGAACTGTCTCCAGTTAATATATCGTTAATGGGTTTGAGTCTCAATAGGATATTCAGGTTAACTGGAGATACGCATATGTACCACAATTGTATGGATGTCACGTCATCAATCTGTGAATTACTACATTTTGATATTCATGTATTAATTCACAAATTCATGTCATCTTTAATACCTGTAAAGTTAGTGTGCAGAAAGTAATCGGTTTTTTTTCCGAGCCCATTGGACACTATTTTGGATTATGTGATAGGATGCCATTCAATGGAATCTTATCGCATAATTCATGGTGTCTAATGGACTCCATAGAACGTGGCAAAAGTAATGCGTTAAGATTTTTTCCCTCTAACTCGATTAGTTTAGCACATGGAATTCAGTTTGTAGTTAATGCCAGGAGTTCTATTGTAGAACAAGCAGTTAATTCCTCATGGCTTAACTAGTGTTTAGAGAATCGGTTTGGACCGGTCGATTCAAGTCGAAACCGGCCATAAAATCAGTCCAGTTTACACTAAAAACCGTCTTTTTAAGAACCGGATCGGTAAGCGTAATAAACCCAGTTGAACCGGTCAAGACTGGGAAAATCCAGAAAAGAAAAAAAAATCCATTTCCCCCCCCCCCCAATTTTTAGTATAAAAATATAGAAAAATTAATTTTTTAATTATTTAATTCAAATTGGTTCGAAGTTTTGACCCTTGATTTATTACTATTTTTATTCAATGACCAGTCCAGTTCATGTGGCAGTATGGAAATATTTGTTTGGTAACCATTTAAATTTAAATGTGTTTTTAAATAGATTTAAAATTCAAATTTTGTATAAGTGTCGAGATGTAATTATGTCATGTGGAGGTAATAATTAAAATGACGTAAGAATTCACATCACATCAAATATGTGGCTAAATATAGTGTTGTCATATGTTTAAAAGTTAAAATTTAAATTGGTTGATAAATCGAGGTGGGATTTAAATTGTTACCAAACATTGTGGTATGGATTTTTATTGAGCCATATTATGAAATTAGTTTTATAAGAAACCAAGGACTAATGGTTCGAAAAGTGTCATAATAGTTAGATGTTCACGTTCTGAGCAAGATATCTCAGGTTCAAATCAGACTTATCCCTCCCCTAGCTCCACCATGTTCAGAGAGAGAGAGAGAGAGAGAGAGAACAGTTACTAGTTCTAAAAAAAATTCATTGTGACATAAACATGGTTCAATCTGACATTACTTGTTCTTATTTTTTCTTTTCTAGCCGGAAATTTTAGTACTTGTTTGCAAATTCATTTTAATGAAAAATAAGATAAAGAATTAGTGTTGTTCAATTGTGGAGATTTTTGTACCACTCACGGTCCTATTAAATATGTTGATTGATTAGTTTGACCAAAGGTAATACAATCCCCTTTGTATGAGTGAGGTCAGTTATACTCCCTTTGTCAACTAATTACCGTACTAATTGTTCCGTAAAAATTGTCTTATTTCATTTTTCACAGAATAATTCTTGGGAGACATTTTTCTCTAATATGAAATAGTGATATGCTTAGTTGTCAACTATGTATTGGATGATTGTAGGCCTTTAAATCCATCATTTGTATATAAACAACCAAAATATATTTGTCAACTAACCTATGTCAGTTATTCATGTCAGATAAACATGTCCTCTAGAATTATTCTTTTTCACATAAATTAAAAAAACTTAATTAATGTCGTTGAAAAATTGTAATATAAGATATATTTTCTAATGTGCTATTTTATTTACTTAATATTTCACTTAAATATCCTTTTTAATTTATTATTATTGATTTGAATCTGGTGTTAAACTTCTGGCGCCGTAACACTGACGTGTTGCGCATACACATGCTTATGTGGAAGAAACCAGTAGTAGTTTATAAGAAACTAATAGTATGATGCCGTTTGACAGCTAATCAGAAATGCATTTATTATTACTATTACTATGCACAATGAAATTCATAGAGGTATATTAGAAAATTAAGAAATAAATAAGGAAAAGTGAACTATAATTTGAAATGGACAAAAAAGAAATAAAGAACTTTATTTCTGGACGGTCCATTATTGTAGTACAAGTTGGGAGATCATAGGGGATATTCACTCAAACCCCAATTAAATATATCCAGAAATGAATACCCTTTTACCACTAGAACAATATATTTGATTAATTTTGCAATTAACTAATCAATTTCACAATTTATCATGCTTCGTGATTTGATTTAACTAAATTTTATTAGAAAAGTAAAAAATTACAACTTGATATATTTGGCTGGCTGGTGTGACATTCAACGTGGGTGTAAGGAAGAATAGTGCACCTTTTAGATCATCTTCAATGCAAAGTCAAGGTAAAATGTCTTAAATGTATATTTGTTAAAAAATATTGACATTACATTAAAAAAATCGTTTAATCTAACAATGTTAAAACTATATATTTGTCAAATTATTATTAGAGATTTTGAAAAAAAAAAGCGAACTTTTTTGCTTAGATAAATTAATGCTTCACATTCTCAATGGCAATGTCAAATATTTAATGTGTCAAATTAGCATTTTTTACCAATTGTTAATTTATTTTATAGCTATAACTATACATTGAAAGTACTTTTAGCAACAAAGTGGTGGAACATTTTGAGCCATACCAAAAAGAATAATTCCACCAAGAACACCATTATTAGATCTTTTATGCAGTAAAATTTGAGATTTCATAACATAAAATTTTGGAATTAAAAACATTCTTGACACATGCGTTTATACTGAAAGGTAGTCTATCAATCAAATAGAACTTCGTGTCACCTAGCAATAGGAGCATACAATATATATACAAGCAATAATAAGCAAGAACTAGGGCCGAAATGATCTTAACGATCTCAGGAAGGACAGGGTGCATGCCCAAATAAAAAGCTAATTCCTCAAAATCTAACCAGGGTACATTGTCCGAAATCTCTGCCGATTCGCTGCACTTGCTTTCTCACCAACTACCATAACCATCTTGGCACCATCTGAAACTCAAGAAAGAAGTTTTGAACCAACATTGACGAAAAGCAAGTAGTTTCCAACGCTTTTCCTGTCTCTAGATTCTTGTCCTTGTGCCTTGTACTGTTTCAGGCCTCATTTCCGCTCTTTCTTTGCTCTTCATCATAATCATGCCCTCCCATTGTGACTCGTGAGCCCCTGGACACGAAGAAGTATAGCTCAAATTATGTAGCAGCACCGTCTACGGCCCAATAATGATACCCGAGCATGTCAGATACAAACCAAGTCGAAGCAACGTATAAGACCAGGAAGGGAGGTAGTTTAGAATTCTCCTCATTTATACAGCTCATATCTAATTTCAAGAGGCAAATTCCGCTCGACATATTCCTTGCCTCGGTAAAACGGGACAGAGACACGACAACATTATGAAAGCTTATAATTCCAGCTCGGTCATTGCAGGAAGACTTCAAGAAGCTTCAAGGTACCCCCTGTGCATCAATTCCAGTTCCCACTTTTGACAAGATACAAAACAGAGCATTGATTGGCAACCACTCAGCCCCGGACAGCTTAACCACAAGTTTCTTATGGCGCATGCCCAATAGATGATAAAAAAACAATAAAATGTAACGTCTACTGCGGTGGTTTAAGTAGCACTGGATGGTGTTGAGGAAGAAAATCAATCCTTATTTCTTGTACTGTCCATAATGGTCTAGTTCTAGATACTGAATGTGCACCTACTGGTAAGGTAACCTATGCAGCAACGACAGTTCAGAGTGCTCTTCCGATCTAAGTCCTAAAACCTTGGCTTTAGCCTTCAAGGATCTCAAGTAGTGAATGGCCTCATCAATGACGACAGTTGCATCCTTACCCTTCCCACCAGGAATTATCTTCTGCAGAATGTTCAGAGTCTCAAGTACTTCATCTTTCCTAGACCTTTTTTTACCAGCTATGGAACCCAGATAATCAGAATCTTGAGTATTTGCATCACCACAGCTGGATTCTGCATCATCCTCCAACTCAGAGCTCATAGAGGTTTTCAAAGTCTGCTCAGTGTGCATGAGCCGGGGAACGTTATAACTTCCATTTGACAGTTTCTGCCTTTTGGTGGGCTCATCGGAGCGAATAGCATCTCCATCATCATCTGAAACGGGTAAATGATAATGGATAACAGTACTAGTAGGAGAATGGCCAGTGCTTGTTTCCTCACCATCCTCAGAACAATCACCATCACCATCAGAGAAGAGTAGAGCATTCAGTTCTTCAGTGTCTTCATGCATCTCACTTTTCACTTCATGCTTACTGTTATTCTCAATGTACTCATCATTCATCATCGGCCCTAAAGGAGATCTAGCATCCCAAGCCTCTTCCTTACTCAAAACATATGAGGCAGAAGGCTTTGGCCTCGAAAAGGTAGTACATTTAACCGGAGTTTCCAGCCCAGAACCATAAAACAAGGTTGTTTTGCCACCAGCTTGATCAAAGACAAGAAACTTTTTCTGAGAAGTTCTGGGGTCCATATCAGAGCCTCCTTTTCTTCTGATGTTTTCAAAAGGGGCAGTAGGAACTCTCCCACTGGAAACAGGGTTTGGTACAGATGCAAAGTGCTTTTGGGAACAAGGCAGAAAGGGTAACCAATTTCCAGAGTCATTCAGCTTATCTGCATTAAACTGTTGCATCACATACCGTCGAAAGACAGGCGAACTTCCAATTGTAGAATACTCAACAGAGTAAGAATTCATATAAGTGGGCACGGCATCCCGCAGCCCTGTGTGGATTGGGGGAAACAAGGAATTTTGATTGCATGATTGCTGATCATGATCCTGATGATGGAACCATGATGTTAAGTTCTCCATTTAAGCAAAACAATCACCTATTGATGGTGAAAAATGTACTAGTCAGATGCATCCAACATTGAAACTATTTTATCATATACAAAAATTAAAACACTTTTGACAGTTGCATACGCACCGTTTTTGAAATACTTGCTCTCAGTCACCCGATTATTAGTTATATCTTTGAGGGAAACTGGAAACAAAAAAATCCAGCTTACTATTTTAATGCACCAGAGAAGAAGCTAATCTACGTAACAGGTTTAAGCAAATGGCGGAAATATTCAGCCTGAAATGAACCCCAAAATTGGGGGAAAAAGGATTAGTACTTCAACCACATAAAGTTTGAAAATAAAGAGATCACTCTAATGAAGATGAATATACACGAAGAGCTAAAATCAGTTTTATGGGAATTACATCTAGCAATGTAAGTAATGAATACTGACCTGGCAATCCTGGAGAGGTTGAAAGCATGCTATAACTCTAACTATTATGGTGGCACACCCAGCAATTCCATTCTCATGTTTCAATGCCCGAAATTTAGTCTGACTAGCTGCTTGGCACACCATAACTTCTTGTCCCAACCCGTTTAAATTAATATAATACCACACTGTTATAACCACAAGTGACTAGAAACCCAACAATGGACAAACCCTTAGCTCAAAGGTACACCACAATAGCCCAACAGGAGATCAGAAAGAAGTAGACAGATAATCACTAAACTTAATTAACAAAACAAAGTACAAGGATCAAACACAACAGAATTGTCTAGGAGTCAAGCGTGGAGAATATGGCGAGAATGTTGTGGGCAGAAGAAAAAGTCAGCTGATCTGGCGGACATAAAAGGGGATTACCACAAAGCGAATAGATCCCATGAGGGAAAATCAAGTTTTCTTTGCTTATCTAGAAAATGCTGAGTAGTTAAGGGGTAATTTTGTCCGAATTGAGGTGAGTTTACAGAATCACGTGGCAGTACAAGTTCAGAGACATAACTTTCCTGAACACATCAACAGAGAGACCATACCACCGCATGCTGTTCTTCACTTTAATAGATAACCACGATTAATGACTTCAGTTTTCACCTATGGAGAGTTCCTGTGAAGTTTTGAAAGCATATTAGATGCAGAACCATAATGAGAAACTGAAAGAAATTTCAGAACATGATGAAACACAATAACAATTTTGTAAATTATTTTTTCAAGCTTTTATGTAATATTCAAAGATAAAGCCTTTAATTTATTTCATCGACATTGTGTTTACAGAACTACAGTTTAAAAAGCAAAAGCAATCTTAATTTTATTTATATTCTTCATAACTTTGATTCTAAAAAAAATAAGTTAAAATTTTCTCACTTGAAAAAAACACCGACATGAATGTGCTTGATCAGAGAGAGTGCAGTATGGGCGCAGTACAAGGAAAGAAACCTTGGCAAAGGATTTTTCCCCTTCCTCCTCCTCTTTGAAAGGAAGGGAACCAGCAAACCAACCACCAAATAGATAATCGTAGGGCCAACAAAGAACTAATGCAAATAAAATAAGATACTACAAATATGTGAATACTAGTAGCGACAACTGGATGTTAATTTTTTTAGAGCCTTTTGCCCAGTAAGGAGCAAGTAGAAGGAAACACCAATTCCTATGTTTGTCACCCTGGGATCACTTGTATGTGAGTCAAACCAATATTTAGTATGAATTAATTAATGATTTTCCTTTTGTAACTGAAAAATACTACGATAGCTTCGACAGTAAACCATTTGCTACTTTTCCTCTTTACTACCTCAGAAGCCAGAGAATACACAAACATAGTTACAGACAATGAAGTACTTTATCTCCTATAGTTTGAGCATTTTAAAGAGCTTTCAAGCACTCAAGCAGGCTCAAAATCATTTAAGGCAACTAACAGCAAGACAATCCATGTAAGGCACCTCGATTATTCTGATAAATAAAGAACTTTAGGGTGACTACTAGAAGTTCTGTTCATTGTCCACGGACTCAAACAAGAAAATAATTTTGTCCATACATACAAATTATTAAAATAATGATAAGAACTCTGAGACCCAGTATTTTATTTTATGTTAAAATTGCAACCAAGTACAGATTTTTATTCTTTCATTCCTATTTCATATTTGTTCAAATCATTAAACAAGATTTACACTTCTCCATAAGTGTAATGTGTTTTTGAATTCTTAAGAAGGATAGTTATGATCATTCCGATACAACTTTTAGAAGCAAAATGTGGATTTGAAAATACAAGCTCAACAAAACAAATTTGCTATCAGAAAAAGGAAAAAGAACTAGAAAATTGCACATTAGCACTTCCTTTAGCGTCTTCATAGATAATTAATACATCTTCACAGTTAAAAGCAAGTAAATATAAATGCATTATTCAGCTTCCCAAAAATAACAACAGAATTACAGAAACACCATAAAACTCCAAAATCGTGGGAAAACACAGACTGAGAACCAGAAAATAACAACATACAAAGCACAAAACCCTCAAAGAAAAAAAAATTGCAGCTCAAACCAAATTGAAACGATGAAGAGAAACAGAACATACGGTACACAGAAGGTAAATCCGAGATCCAAATAGCTATATCGACAACAAATCCGAGAACAGAAGCCCCAAATTTTACCGCAGACAAGAAATCAAAAAGGCACGGGAGAGCAGATTTGCGAGAGAGAGAAATGGGAGTGAAGAGTTGTGGATGAGAAGGTAGAAGCTATATAGAGAGAGAATGACAGGAATGTCCCCATTGCTTCGCGCTTATTACTTCACACGTGTGAAGTGCACGCTTGGTTGTTGCTGGGTATGATTAATGTACAATCCTAATTATTCGATTCTACAGTTGTGCGTGCGAGCAACGGTGTGGATGTTTTTATTGGTACTCATCACCTCTTCTTTTTCTTCTCTTTTCTTTTCTTTTCTTTGCTTTTCGTTTTTCATTTTCCCACCCCTCTTTTTTTACCGTCCTTCACTTGCAAAAATACGAGTGAAAATGAGATAAATGAATATCGAAAATAATCTAAAATTTAACTGCTGGTTCATAAGAAATCAACACGTGAAATTGTCTAATTAAAAAAAAAAGGAATATATGTCCTTCATGGCTATATGTTAGTATCCAATAAGATATTTATTATATCATGACTTTAGTTCCTTATTAAACAATCGTCTTATTTGAGATCATTCTAGATACACAATACACTTCTAGAAAGTATGTAAATGTGAATGCAATTAATTTAATCAATTTTTATTATTGATGAAATCTGTCCAAGAAGATGTAAAAAAACTAAAAATTCAATAAATTATTTTGTTTTTGTAAGTTATTTTCCACCCTTGGCTGGAATTATTGAGTTTTTTAAAAGGCTGAATAATTTTGCACCTCGATCTTAAATTTGAAAATATTTTTGATATATTGTCAAATTGTCAATAGGGATGAGGGCTTAGGATTTCATAGAAGGAGTTGAAGGTGACTCGATGCCAAAACTAAATAAATAAATAAATAAGAAGAGGGGGTGAAGGTGACTCGGTGAGAAGTTGATAGTTAGAACTATAACTGGCCAAAACAAAGAAACAAGAAGAAATTTTAGAATATCACCCGTTGTAAATGTTCATTTATCCATTCTAGAATCTTCAAGAAAGTTTGATCTAAAATATATGTGTGTTATCATATATTGGGAAAATACTATTTGTAGGGAAGTCATTACAAAATGTAGTGATTTTACCATTTTATTCCTACATGATTAATTCAAAAAGAATATAGAAATAAAATGGTGAATTTACTCTATTATTATGTAAAAGATTTTGTCATGACTTCCTCACAAATAATACATTTTAAGCTCATTGTATTATTGTTTATCGTACTTCAACTCTTTATATTTAGTTCTCCCACCAAAGATTCTATCAAATTGCATTAATTTCTCGTCGTTTGTCCTTGGAGAATCTTCATAAGATAGAAATTTGTCAAGGGAGAGAAATTTTGGGGAATGAAATATACTATGAATGTAGAAAAGGGGTGCTCGATTGGCCATGGTATCCGAAGCTTAGCCAATGATCTCAAACTTGACCATTCAAACTAATGTATGAATGAATCATAACAGCACAAATTCTGGGCCCGCATTTCACCCATATTTTGACTACTCTTTTTCAAGATTTACAGACGGTTCACACAACCAAGTCCAACATATATATCTGTTCAAAACCTATACTTATGTATCTGATCGAATTTGATCACTTTTATGTTGTTTAACGTTTAACATTCTTTCATCAGTGTTACTACATACATCATCTTATATGTCTAGCTATCATCGTTATTAATAAATTAGATAGTTGTAGTGTCAGGGTGCTGCTATGAAGAAAATACACGGTGCTTCAATAGTATCTTAATATGACATTCTAAAGTCTAGACCAATTACCAACCCACACTTGGATTTAAATGTTCAAAAAATGGGGCTCAAAATTCTACATGTGAGTTTTTCATTAGCCTTAAATACTGTAATAAGATACTCCTAAAATACTTGAATTTTTTCTGCTGCTACATTAGAACTTTTTTTCAGAGGTGATATATGGTTTTGTTAGAACCATGAAGAGAGAGCCATCAATGGATACCCAACTATACCCAAACAAAAGGGTTTACAAACTTTATATGCAATCAAGACCACACGCACACATCCACTTTCCACTTTTACAAATATTTAAGCACTTTACCCTTTTATTCACCTCTCTTTATTTTGCAATCTTACTCTTCATTATTATTATTTGGGGGGGGGGGTGTGAAAACTTAATTAATCCTTTCCCATCATGACAACCAAAATGACCAAAGAAATATTTCATAAATTTTTGACTTAAATGTATTGCGAATAGGACTTAGCAACTCACTCCACTTAGTGGTTTAGGTATCATTGGAATGACAATATAAAGAAAAACGCGTGTTACGACTTTGTTAGAAGTTTTTAGCTTATTATTATCAGTTCATCAATTAGAGAGGTTGAAAAATCATAAAGTGGATTCAAAATTTATTGATATCATAATTTATTTGTTATCATTTCATTGATCATGATTGACTAATTGAAGTCACAAAATTTAGAAAAGAAATATTTAACATAATTAGCTATATATACTTCTCTTTGTATTTCACCAGCTCCAATATATGCATTTATATAATTTTTAGATCTATTTATAAATATGTATTTTGCTAAGTTTTCCAAACTATCATAATGTAGCAGTTATTTATTCGACAACGATAGTCAAATCTTCTACAACTATCGAACTTTGACTATTCATCTAATCAAAACTTAAGTAATCGATAAACTACATATTTAATTTAATTAACGCTTAAGAGTAGCTATGAGTTAATATTTAATAGAACCCATTTGAGAAAAAACATTTGAAATTTGAAATAATTATTTATTAGGAAAGGGTTAACTATTAAAGCAATGATAATGATCTAGCCCTAGGTTTCGAGTGTTATAAAATGTTAACTCATGCTTTGCTTCTGACGTAGAGTAACAAAAAAAATTTTATTATTCATTTTTAAAAAAACCCTCTATAGGGTACTCTAAGTCAGATTTTTATTCACGTCAACGGTTCATATAGCATGCAGCTAACAGCATTAGATTGAAAATGGACCCTGCTTAATTAATGAGGCCACTAATTATAACTAATAAAATAATTAAGGGGACCATGATTTTATCAGCTGAAAGAGATTTAATGCACCGATAAGAAGATATGGGCTTGCTAATTAAAAGTAATTAATAACTCTAATCTGAATTAATATTAAATAAAATATTAATGTAATATTAATGTTTTCATGCCCAACTGTTTTGGAACACTTAAGATGCCCAATCAAGTTTTTAACTTAGCATATAAGTATACTTATATATGGACAGATTAGATGAGATGTAAAGCAAAGGATTCCTCCCGGCACATCGAGGGTTTTTAATTATAAGGGTTTCGACCATCAGAGTTAAAAGATAATAAACTAGTCAATACTCCATTAATCTTCAGTTATATTCATAGTTCCTGCGTTTTGATATAAGTGCTAAGTTTTTATACTTCAAGTTCCACTAACTGAGTCATTACTGGTTAATTTATTTTGCACTAACTGAGTCCTTAAACTTTAATTTTTTTTCAGTTTATTATGTCACTTTCATCAATTGAAAAATTTTTACAAATTCAATTGGAAAATTTTTAAAAACTTCGTGAAAGTTTTGTTAAAAAAATTTCCACTCATGTGACGTATATAAACGCATACAAAGCGTATTTCAAATCAAAGCTATATATACTTCAAATCCATATGGCATGCATTCATGTGTGCCACATAAGTAAGAAATTTTTTAACAAAATTTCTGAGAAGTTCTTGAAAAAGACTCTTCTAACATAGTGGAGCACACATCAACAAAAAAATTATTCAATAAGAAGAAATACAACTAAAAATCTTACAATTAAGATCAATAAGTGTCTGTTAAAACAAGTTATTAACTACATTAACTTACTTGACAGAATTACATAATATATATAAAATTGAAGTATAGCAACATGGTTTATAGGATTATATATCAAAGTATAGCAATCGCAGATCGGAGCGAGATGCATGTATTTATGCAAGTGAATTCGGACGGGATCGAGGCGGAGTGAGGCATTTTCGATTCCATTCTATTGCTAACCACTAGCATCAGAAAGTGCCAACTGCTGATACTAGGTTTTTTTTTTTTTTTTGGGGGGGGGGTACGGTGTGGAGTCGGGGGATTGATGGAGGCAATAGGAGAGAAATAATAGTTGTGGTGGGGATGGGGGCATGAATGAAGATGAAGACACGGGTGGGACAGAAGACCATGGAGCCATTTGGTTGTTGATTCTCCAACAAAAACAACCCACGCTTGTAAAGTGTAGCACTCCACATTAAAAAGATTATTACACGTTATTATGCTTTTGAAAATAATGTATTTATGTCACATTATTAAATTAAAGCAACCGATTATTATATTTCACATTCCACCCACTCTCTTAGACTTTTCTACTGGTAATAATATCTGTTATCAATTAATATTTAATCCCACCAATAGTAAAACGTTTGAAAATCGGAGGTTATTAGTATTTAAATGGGGTTCTGGTTCTCTATCATTGATTCATTTCCATTAATTTGTTGCGTGAGTGTTGGAAAAGCAGCTTAAAGAGAGAAGAGAGTGGATGCATTGATATTTTCTTATAAATTGAGACTTATAATAGGATGGAGTGGTTTCACTTAATAGATCGGAAGAGCGTCTGATCAAGTCCTAAACGGTACCAACACAATAGTGTGCTATAATATCGATATGATTTGTGGAGACGGTAATCATCCATTCGTATTAGGTATTATATCTGATACGTGAAACTTACTAGTGGGTTCACATTATTTGGGATGTTCATTTTCTAAAGAGTAATGCTATGTAGTATCATGGGTCTTTTAAGACCAATTCATATAGTATTGGATAAGTTAGATTAACTGAGTCACAAAGGCAAACTCTTAGCCTGAAAATTTTTTTATTGTAAACTCAGTAGTTCTGACGAAATTACTTTGACCTCATGTCTAGTTATTCTTTTTTAAGCGATGATCAACTTTCATAATATTGTAAAATATTGCATGCTTTTGATCAAGAGAGTTTATTCTGATAGTAAAAAAAACACTTCTTTACTGGTATATTTAACTGAGTTCGAGTTATCATCTCACCTTTATAATCCCAACATTACGGAGAGAGAATACTCCCTGGTTTTGGTTTTTACTTTTAAATTTTGATTCATTTCCATTTTTGTTTTGTAATCTAAATTACGAAAAATTGATATGTTGTTCGCGTTTTGAATATTTTCAATACAAAGAATTCAATTTTCAGAATATTGTGGGCAGTGTCTCTTTTTTCACGTATCAGCATTGAATTTGAATGTATTTTTCTTTTTATATGTTATATACGTAATTTGCACAAATTTTTTCATGTTCTGAGCTAAAACACCTAAAACAAGAAGACTCAAGTGCACAAATATAATTTTAGCTCTAGGAGACCCTCACAAATTTGTTACTTCTTATAGCTCTAGGAGACCTCATGTTATGTTTATGTTTTTTGAATTTATTTTGAGTCTTGTCTTTCAAAAGTAAACATTAAGTAAAAGAAGGATTTCATTTCCCCTATTTTGAGCATTTTCAATTTTTTAAACTGAAAACCTCAAAAGGATAAAATGTCATTTCCATTGTTTTGAGCTTTTTAGTTTAAAATTTTAAAAATAAGAAACGAATTCCTTCTTTTACTTAGTATTTATTCTTAAAAGACAATACTCAAAATGAGTTCATAAAATATAAACAGAACAGAACCTTAGTCATTCATATGGACTAGGTTTATGTTCTTTCCCTTTCAATCATATTGTTTTAACTCGTTGATCAATCAAATAATAAACACAACTATTATAAACTGGAGTCGGTCACGTTTCAATTATAATATTGTGTTACAGTTAAATAATTACGTATATGTGAATGTTACAAACTTGGAAAGCTGATGTTTGCTCAATTCTCCGAGCTTTTGAATGATTTCTACAACAATGGCTTGCCCTCAAATTATATATATATATATATATTTTGCGAGTTTAAACTTATGAGAATTTTCTTTGAGTAGAGAAAAGGGGAAGGAATTTGACCCTTTTCCAGCCAGACACACAAGCTGACTGAGCAACCTAATCTAACACCCCAGAGAAAGTAAAACAGTCACAAAGATACAAACCAAAATAAAATAAAACATCCTGATCCATACAAGCACAGCAACGGCACCAAATGGAAACTGTAATTCCACCGTCAACCAAGGCAAGAGAGGACCAACAATGCCATCAAAAGAAACCAATCCAACAAACCCAGAGGCAGACCAACCTTCCAAACTGAAATGCCAAATCATGGAGACAGAATGCGCAAACAACATCAATTAAACGTTGAAAACTTACCGGTTCTTTGAATGGAAACCAGGAAACCATTCACCGCAGTGTTTCCAATTGAGGACCAGAACCGAACCGACCGGAAATTTTTGTTTACTTCCGGCGGGGAGGTTTCCTTGCTAAATGTGATTAGCAAGGATTTCTTCTTTTAGGATGTTTGGCACATTAGGATATTAAAAGGGGTCACCACCACACTTTAGGATTCCCCAATTGATTTGACATGAGGTCTGTTACTTCGGACCATCAATGTTCACCTTGAACGTTTGCTGCCTAGGGATCGGAAGAGCGTCGTGTGGTGCACGACTCCCTTGTTGATCAGTGACTTCCTTTGTTTACCTACGGAGTGTTCCTGTGCAGGTCTGAATGTACACTAGATGCAAACCATAAAGAAAAACTGGACGAAATCAGAACATAATCAAACACAAGAATATATTTGTAATTTAATCTTTTCAAGCTTTGATGTAACATTCAAAGGTTCAACCTTCAATTTAGTTTATTGACATCGACGCTCTTCCGATCTGTTTAAAAAGCAAAAGCAATCTTAAACTTGTTTTCTATATTCCTTTAATTTCTGAAGTTCTAAGGAAAATAAGGGAACAAAATCTTCTCACTCCCGAAAAAAACACTAACATGGATGTGCTTGATCAAAGATAGAGCAAGAAAGAAAAAGAAATCAAGAAAATGGGAAAGGATTTCACTTTCCCCCCGCTTTCCTTCTCCTCTGTGAAAGGAAAAGGAACCAGCCACAGCTGCCAACCAAATAGATAATCCTAGGGCTCAGATTGAATTAATAAGCAATTACCACAAATATGTGAATATTGGTAGCAAATGACAAGTCTTTTCCCCAAGAAGAGCAAGTCAGAAAGAACTACCAATTCCTATGTTTGTAAGAAAAAATTCTGATACTCCAGGAGTACTGATCACGCGGTACTCCTAACCAATCAAGAACTCACATGTGAGATTCAGGACCCAAATTCTTAAATAACAAATTGGGGCCTTTGAATCCACATGCAGATCTGTAATTGGTCAAGAATGAGGAATATCGCATTCAGTACCCCTAGAGTACCAAAATTCCATGTTTGTCAACCTGGGATCATATGTATGTGTCTCAAACCGATCTTTAGTATGAGTTAATTAATGGTTTTCCTTTTCTTACAGAAAAACACAATCACAGCTTCACCAGTTAACACTTACCCATTCACTACTTTTTCTCACACACACACACACACACACACACCCCAAAAAAATAATAATAATAAAATAAAAATAAAATAAAAACCCCTTAGAAACCAGAGAAGACAGAGACCTCTTTACAGCCAATAAAGTGCTTTACCTCCTCTAGTTTGAACACTGTAATGAGCTTTGAAGCAACTAAGCAGGGTCACAATCATTAAGGAAACTAACAGCAAGAAGACGCCTGAAATATTCTGATAAGTTGAGAATATGAGGGTGATTGGTAAAAGTTCTGTTCATTGTCCACGTGTACCAAAACAGGAAAGTAATTCTGGGCATAAAAACTTTATTGAAATAATGTTAAGAAATCTGAAACCCAAAATTTCATGTTAAAACACAGACCTCTTTCAACCAACGCTCTTCCGATCTGTATTGATTGTCATTCTTTCACTCTAATTTGTTCAAAAAATTAAACAAGGCTTGCACTTGTCTATAAATGTAATAAGTTTTTTCTAATTCTCAAGAACAATAACTGTGATCATTCCACTACAAGAGCATCCACAAAGGATGTGCTAATTTTAACTAGCCTCATAAGTAATAAAAAGTGTGTTTTTAGTGATTGTTAAATGACATGTGCACAAATTATTAATTTTTACTACTGTTTAACCATCACATTGGATGTAACCACTAAAACTGATCCAAGTCTAAGTGGGTCTCATTGTTGTCAAAAGTTATTTTTCAAACTTACAAATTAAATAAAGAAGAATTTTTCAAAGACAAAAATGCCAACTCACTATTTAACTTTGTTGTTAAAATTGTTATTAAATTTAACAAGAAGCCAAAAAAAGATTCTTTTAACAATGTCACTAACACTACTAATGGAGCATTAACTTTGACATGAAACTAATACAAATCCCAAACTCGTTAAACTCCTCCAATCTGGATGCTCTTAGACGCAAAATGCAGATTTTCAACTAGAAGCTCGAGGGCATAAACTTGTTATCAGGAAAAAAAAATTCTAGAAAATTGTACATTAGCACTTTGGAATCTTCAAGATAGATAAGCAAGTACACATAAACACATTATTCAGCTTCACAAAAAATAATAACATAGACACTAACTTCAAAATCATGAGAAACACAGATTCAAGAACAGCAAATAAAAAATATATTGAGCACGAAACCCAAAATCTTCAGCTCACACAAAATTCAAACGATAAAGAAAAACAGAACTTACAGTACACAGAAGGTAAATCCAAGATCCTAACAGCTATATAAACAACAAATCCGAGTAAGACCCCAGATTTAACTGCAGAGAGGAAATAGAAAAAGCACTGGAGAGTACAGACTGCAGAGTTATGGATGCAGAGCTATAAGTGATTTTAGGCTGAGGACATGGGACAGTGAAAGTGGTATATGCTTTTTCATTATTGGGTTACGTCATTCAGTTCGTTTGATAACCTTTCGTTCAAGGAGTACATGAATATAATTGATTCAACCAATTTCTATTGTCAAACAGGAACAGAAATCCGACATGGAAGCTGCAAATATATTACCAAGATTACATTTTTCTTGTGAATACTGAGTATTATTTTCTACGAATGCATGCACTCATAGATACTTTTGACAGATTGAATTGATATTGCACATCTATTCTAAATTTGGTGGTTTATATTGTCAAATTTGTAATAGAAATAAGGGTTTACGTTACACTTGTATGAAGGGAACTAAAAGTGACTGGACGAGAAAGTTGATAGAGATAGCTGGTGCCATGACATTTTCAGGTGGAACTTGCCCTGCCTTGAGGATGAATGCATTAATGTTGGTTTTTCTTATTCAAATTTTATTTATCTCCACCATTGACAGGCCTGCTAACCATGGTGCCAAGCCCATAAATTTCATATCTTCGCCATGCGGATATCACTCCTGCTGATTACTTACTCATATCAGCAATAATTACTGAATAAAAAAAAATGTGTATATATATATATATATAGAGAGAGAGAGAGAGAGAGAGAGAGAGAGCATACTTTTAATAGAGACGGCCAGATGGGGAAACAGACATACCTTGGCCCAAAGCAACTCACAAGTCGGTCAATCTAGATTTTCAATGTGCAACACAATGGTAGATGACAACAGGTTGTGATGCAGCAACCAATTGGTTCTTCATAAATGGACAACTTCATCCCCTTAACATTCTTCACTTCATTACACATTTCGGCAGTACACCTCCAAGATTCAATGCTCTCCATTAGTTTGCAGTAATGCATCTGGAGTTTCATCGTGCATATAACAGCATCTACTTCAAAATAGAAGTATACTCACAAAATAATAAGGAGAAATTCATGCTACAAAAGTCTCAATTCAGATGGAAAGATCGGACTAAGGAGCATCGCAACACAAAAGAAAAGGAAGAAAGTGTGGAGCAAGTGACTACACCTTCAATTTATCTTTAAACACAGCTGGGTCCCCATTTGGTACTAACACGGGCAAGCAGCAAAGTATCTATTTTCTGTTTCCTTTAAGAAGTGAAGTTTTTCAATTGCCTCAGACGCGCCAGATGGATATGATACTAACTCAGAAACAGCTTCACTTCATGAATTCAAGCAAAAGGTTCACATGTAGTTAACATCGCTCCATCCCACAATATCTTACAGAGGGCTTCTCTCCCATAATATATACATTCAAATAATTAGCATCATAAACAAAACTCAGTGAAATATAATCATGACTGATGTTGCATGGAACAATAGCAATGCAGAATCAGCATTTAAATTTGCATTGCTATCAAACAGAATTTCAATTAAAAACTTAAAATCGGAGAAAGAAATTGACTTCATGCAACCAGGACTCCAGTTGTAAGCTGCCCACATAATAAACAATTCAATTTCCAAATGGAAGAAACACCACAAAATAGCATCACAAGCCAGAGTGCAGAACAAAATTAAAGTTATATATGAAAATCCAGTTAAAATTTAGAATTCTAGAAATCAAAGCACTACAAATATGGATTTAGGAAATGGTTAAGTTCTTAAATTGTCAATGGATATTGTGTAAATAAAGAAGTTAAAATAATAATGCTAACAATGTGAACATGGATCAAAACAAACTAGTTCGATTAATTATCAACATCATAAATCTTCAGCTACAGTAAACTGTCTTACATTTAATTCCCAGCATCAATATAAGTCTTACTCTTGAATAATTTAATAAACAGCAAATCAAGACTAATAGAACACCTTTGTCAATCCAGTCTCACTAAAAATCCTGCTTCTCCAATTGCGTAAGGGTCCCAAACAGGTACTTAGAATATACAGAAATAATTTTAATTACTAAAAGATTCAAATGCAATTGCCAGATCGGAAGAGCACACGTCAGACCAAGAAATACCTGCTTTCTGCATACAAGTCCAGCGTTCTTGTGCCCTCCCCGGGACACCTCAACGACCCCACCCCCAATCTAAAAATTCAGTGACAGATCTAGCGGCACCAGGTAACCTCCACTTCTATTACTCCGCTAGCTAAAAACATTTGGCTAACTTCTTATTGAGAACACACCCAAATGCTTCCGCTTCAAAGAGCAGGATACTCATTAATAGATACTAGATTTTCACCTTTTTTTTTGACTTCACACTTCAAAACAACTTAATTAACCTTCTAAAAATCTATATCTGCAGAGTCTAGAGAATGAATGATAGATAACAAAAGCACAGACCTCTAAAGCACAACATACATTCAACAATGCTGCTACTTGGTACAGCAGCAACAACCTGAACACATTATAATACTAACAAGCAGCTCAATCCAAGTTTAAACATCAACGTTAGAGTCTCCATCAGAGAAATTGGTTTATCTGCATTTAAACTAGGCTTGGGCAAAAATCCCGAGTCCAACCGGGTTACCCGAACCCAACCCGGATATACTTGAACCCAAACGGGTACTGAATAAAAATTATGCCTAAATAGGTACCCAAATCCGAAACCAAACAAGTTTGAACGGGCTTTGAGCGTGAGTTAAAACCCGAAAATACCCAAACAATTTTTTTACTCTCAAAATTTTTAAATTCAAATTTCTAATTTATTCTATCACAATCCACAAAACCATCTCTTTTATTTTACAATCATATTTTCATTACACTCATATCTTTCACACACACAAAACAAAACTCTAGATTTGTGTAAGAGATGTGAATTTGTCTTCTTCTATGAGGATTTTATTAATTTTTATATATACACTATGTAATTTGTATAAGATAAATTGTTTTTAATTAATTACTTAATACTGTAAGTTTATCGTAAACATGTAAACCTATAAAATTAGAATCTAAATGGATGTTTGATTCAATTTATGATAGTTGATTTATAAAGAGAAATTATAAAGAGATGAAATGAGTGGTGTAGATTTAATAGAAGTTTGAAATTTGTGGTTATAAATGAGTAGTTGTCAAATCAATAGTCAAATCAGTAGTAGGTGGGATTATAATGTGTTTTGTTAAAGAGTATCAAACAAGAGCTAAAGCTACCCCCAAAAGAATATAAATAAAGCCAATTAGCCAAATGCTAGTTTCTAATTGTTAACTTTATTACATTAATATCTAACTATTATTATTTTTATTTAAGTGAATTATATATACTTCATATTTTTGTTCTTATCCATTTAAGTGTTTCTTTTTTCCATTTATGGTTTTATATAATATGCGCTAGATACTTGAAAAACCCGAAGTGTTAACCGAATCTGAACCGAGACTGAACCCAAACAGGCTTGCCATTTTGAGACCGAACACGAACCCGAACTGAAATATTAAGTCCAAGTTTGGTCAGTCTAATACCCAAACCCGAAACCCGAATGCCCAGGCCTAGTACTTTAAACTTCCCAGCTTTCATATAGCATAATAAAGCACATTTTTGGCTAGGCTCAGAAAAGGCTACGTAGTTTTTGAATTTTCGCACAGATGGTGAAAAACTTGATCATGAAAGCCAGGGTCATTAGTGTTTAGCTATTCAATCTAGTGGTTCAAAATATAGGAGTATAACATCAGTCAGAAAACTAACTACAAGCATGCAATTATACCATTCATGTATTATTTCAACACTGGACAGCAACCATTCTACAATTAGAAAGTTATGTTTTACTTGGGAAATGGGAATAGTGGTGTCTGGAAGTAATTTTTGGATCGATACAGAAACCCGCACAACTTGAACATAGAAGCTCACCAGAAATAAAACAATATTAGACCCCTAATCCAGTTTAAAATCGGTCTCGGTGTGGAAACTAAAGTAATAAAATTTATTTTAAAAAAAAGGCAATTAAAGCAAATCCATGAATTTCATAGACAAACACACAGGTTAATGAACCGAGACAATTCAAAGCAGATTCCCATCCACAACTCCGCATTCACTTCCAAAAGAAATTGTAGACAATCTGATGCCAAATATTTCTTCTCTTTTAAGCAATAATCCTGCAGTTACTAAGAAGAAAAACAAAAAATTCATATTAGACAGTGCCCTCAAAGCCCAGCAGGAACTTGGTACTTTTCTCCAATCCCTACTATAGAGGTGAGTTTCATTGGAAACAGCAATTCAAGATCAATAAACACTTCTTTAGCTTCATGCATCAAGCCTGATAAAACAACTAACTGGCAATGGTGAGAAGACCTTAATGAATATTCTCCAAAAAAGAAAGTTAAGAATAGCGCAGTAAATCATAATGGTAAAGAGGCACGCCATGAAGTTTTTGTACAATCAAATTACAAGTAGTAAACTATACATCGAAGACAAACAGATAAAAAGGAAAGAAGAACAAACAGTGAATATACAACTGCAGTCTGCAAGTCCAGAGCATCAGTGATTATACAACATCAATGAGAAGCTGAATAATTTGTACATTTATGTGAATAATCTGCATCGTGTCATACAAAATTTTGCAGCCTTAAGACGATGCTTCGCAATCAGAAAATGAAAGCTGAAAAAGCAGAATCAAAATCTTGAGTCAAAATTCAAAATAAAATAAAATAAAATAACGCAAACATCAAGCAGTTGTAACCCTGAATATAATTATAAAATCATAAAGAAAATAGTTGTTCGGGATAAAGAAAATAGAAAGCTGCTTTGGGTTCAAAATTTCACTCCATTCAAAGATCACTAAATATTCAATAAAGTAGAGAATCTTGAAAAACATAACTTCACTTGATAACATTTTAGGACACACGATAGATCTCACAACATTCGAATTACCCAAATACAGGACCTAACTCCTAAAGTCCAATCAAAAGCTGTCAATTTACATGAAACCCTAGATCCCCGAAAGCTATTAATCTACTCTAATAAAAACCAAAAGCTTAACCCCCAAACCCATACAATGTCCGACCCTGCCTCTTAAGCGCATAGACAACATCCATAGCAGTGACAGTTTTCCGGCGAGCGTGCTCAGTGTAGGTAACCGCATCACGAATCACATTCTCTAGGAAAATTTTGAGGACACCACGGGTCTCTTCGTAGATCAGCCCACTGATACGCTTAACTCCACCCCTGCGAGCCAAACGCCGAATCGCAGGTTTTGTGATTCCCTGAATATTATCCCGAAGAACCTTGCGATGGCGCTTTGCTCCGCCTTTTCCCAAACCCTTACCGCCCTTTCCTCTTCCGGACATTTTCAATTTCAAATGTCACACACCAAAAATTGATGGATTGGCATGCGATGAAAGGGGGCAAAGAGTCTCCTTATATAGGGAGAAATCCGGGTATGGGAGAGCCGTTGGATTTTGTGTGTTAATCGACGCTGGAGATTTGTGATCCTTGCCTGAAAATTGAAGTTAACTATGCCGTTGATAAGTAAAGGATCTACGGTGGATAATGGTGTTTATAACTTGAAAACACAGCGTAATCACATTTGTTTTTAATCCACGGTTCAAGGGCACAATAGATGTGCTAATTTTAACTGGGCACCTATAAGCAATTAACTAGCCACTTAGGTTTCTGCAAAAAGACCTAGCTCGGTAAGCTTGAACCAGGACCAAATTGAAATCGCCAATTGCAGTTCGGGCTTTAACTTCAAAAAATTAGATTTGTGTGAACCCCGCTCGAACAATTATGATTCGATCTAGAGCGTTGACATAAAGCTCGGAAAAGCACGAAAAGTTTAAATAGTATGACTCAATATTTTACAATTTGCACTATCTTCAAATATTTATTTTGACGCATGATAGAAAAAGTAAAAGAATTTAAGGAGGAGACAAATTTTTGAAACATAGTCTCAAAGAGAATGATGTGTTTATGTTTATAGATCAAGTTAGAGCAAGATTAATATTTAGGGTAAAAAGGCCAAAGGGAAAAAATTGAGGGGAAAAAATTTATTTTCAAATAATGTGTAGGGAAAACCTAGGGGGAGGGAAAATTTAAATTCGACACATATCAAAATTAGATTGATTTGCACATAGATTTTTAAGTGAAAGATAGTGGTTGGAAATAGGAAAATGAGGGGCTGAATTTAGCCTTTGATTTACCCAATTCCTCCTCTATATAACACTATCTCCCTCTTCTCTCAATTCTCTCAATATTATTTGGATTTTGTAGGAAACTGTAGCGACTGGAAAAATTTAAACAAAATATTATTTTTGTCACTATGACTTACCTAAATCTTTCTATTTGGTCACCTTCATTTAGTCGTTCTTTTAAAAAACTTAAGCGATTTAATCAAGTTACAAGAATATAATTTCTTGTTTAAAATAAATAAATTATCTTAACTCAAGATTTTTCTCTGAAGCCGAATTCAAATCAAATTCAATTTCTTCGAGTCTACTACATTGTCATGGTTCAAATTCTTTTGAGTTCAATACTATTATTGTTGTTGAACTCGAATTCAATCACTAAATTTCAACTTCATTGTATTTCACATATCCAAATCTTTAAGCCAACCCAAATAGTTTTAAGTAATTGGACTCTTGGCCCTATCATATTCTTCTTGACAGCCAATATTTTAAGCCCAAAGATCTTTCATCTTCTCCATACGAGAATTCCAAACGTTACCTGCAAAATACGCACTGCCTTGATATCTTCTTGATCTTCAGACTTCAATCTTCTATTTCACTTAAATCTTTGAAAAACAATTAATACAATAGGTTACGAAGGACAACAAAAAGCCACTTAACATTTCTATATAAATTAGAGAATTCATATTCCCTTCCATCCTCTCATAAACACATTTACAGAAAGAAAATCCACAGAATTCACAAAGCATCTTGAAATTCGGTTGCATCGGTGAGCACTTCGACTATCGACTTTTCCTAAAAAAATTTTCTTCTCCACAGTCAGCCGTAGCACCCAGGAATGCTGAAATCTCGAGCCCCTCCACTTGACCCCCTCTGAGACTTCATAAAATCACCAAAAGTTCAATAAGAATTCGAAGCCAAGACATTACCTTTATATGTTGAACCAAGAATTGGCAGGAAAACCGAGAAACTACACCGGAATCTCTAGAAATCAGCCACGAATACACATCTCTTTTCCTCCGATCGAGCCAAAATTCCCCTCAATACTTGTCGTATAGAATGATGCCATGTTCCCCAACCGATTATTGACCGAAATCACTTCGTGAAACCCCGGAAATCTTTGTATTGATCAAGCCTCTCGCCCCTCTGTTCTTTCATTTTGACTTTTTTTTTTCCTTCCGCAAAATGGTTTGTCGCTTGGGATTCCATTGTTAATTTTATATTATTAGTAGTAATTGTTGGGAGGTCTTCAAAGTTTTTCTAGCCTTTATTTTTGTCCTAAGGTTTTTATAAGATTTACTCGTTCTCCTTTTACTTATTATTTAACTTAAGTCAGCCCTATAGAATTCCAGAATTTCTATTCCAGCCTATAACCTTTCTGAATATTTCAATTCAGTCTATAAACTTTTTTTTTTTAAATTCAATTATTTCAGATTTTTAAATTAATCCCTAAGCTTTTATCTTTCATATAAATCATTTAATTTCTGAATTTCTAATTAAATGAAATTTTTCTTGTGACTAGACGAAGCGCTCGAATATTTAGAAATTTGATTTCCCTCAACATTAAGCTCAAACTCAACAAAAAAGTATACTTTATTTTTTAAAATAAGTGATTTCCAAGGATTTGCGCATTTATTTGATTTATGTTTTGTTGTACTTATGAATATGTGATATTGAATCACGTGCTTTATGCATTGTGTTATTATGCTCATATTTGAAGATCAGAGTTGGAAACCTGCATTTATCATATGATGTATGTTATCAAGAATCATTGCTATAAAGATCAGATCAAACCAGTTATTTTGTTGCATGTTTATTTGTGCCTACATGATATAAATCAATCTATACGCTGAGTCTATCGAGTATTATTTATAATACTTAAGTTTTCCTTAAATTTTTTTTTTTTTTTGCAGGATTCGGAGCTAGTGGCAGGATGACAAGTGGCAATAGCAAAAATGAAAATAATTTATAGTTACTTTAAACTCAGACCAGTTCAGTTTTATTACTATTTGAAATTTATTTAAGAATATTAAACTGGATATTTATTTCTGAACTACATGCTATTTCAGTTGAAATAAATCAAAACCTTCCGCTAAACGAAATTGTATTTTCTTTTTCCGCAATAATTTTATTAGTTAGTAACGTTTGACGCTTCGGATTTCGGGGCGTTACAGAAAAACTCAAATTTAGTTTTTTCCAACCTACATTAAACATGCTCTTATACATCTTTACATTTTATAAAAAAGGAAAAACAAAAAAGATAGTTACTTGGATAGTTATAGTATAGTTGTTTGATAGTGATTTGATTACTTTTTCTTTTCCTTTTTTTTTTTGTATTCATTTTTGTATGACATAGATTTGAATTTAAATAAAATGAAATGAAATGCTTGAGTTAATCTATGTGATAATAATTTAGAGAAAAGAGATAAGTTGAATGATAATACAAGTTTAGAACATTGATTTTCTAACAAAAAAATTAATAATAATAAAGAGTTTCATGCACATATAAGCTTTTTTCCTTTTTATATTTGAAAAGAAACAATAATTGTTTTTTTTTTTTTATTCCGGTTTAAGCCCATTTTGACCGACGACTTTTTTACAAATTTAAATTATACACAAACCTTGCATTTTACGCTTCATTAAAAGTACAATAAAATGAAATTAAAACCATTGATTCTATATAAACTTATTAAAAGTTAAAACAACTCAAATATACCCTCTAAAGTTAAAGCCATAACTATACAACCAATTCACGGAATCTAAAGACATTTAAACTATACAAAATTACAAACATGCAACAACAATAGTTTAAAACTCTAATATATATATATATATATATTATATACTCTTAAATCGAGAGTAGCTGTGCCAATTGGCACCGTAATTTCCCCGCTTTTTTGTTGCGTGTCCATCGGTACAGTTATTCTTGTGGTGTATAACAAATCTAGATTTCTTAATTTAATTTTCTTTTTAACTTTTTACCTACAAAACTTTCCTAGAATACACGTCACTCTCCCAAATCTATTACCTTATTGTCTCAAAATATCAGTAGCGAAAGTATTTAAATATATATATATATATATCTCAATTCAAAATCAAGGGCGAAACTTTACAAATATAATTCAAAAGTATTGAGACACTTTCGCTACACACTTTGATAATTATGTGTATTGTGAGCTACCCACAACGAAACCTCGGCTTCACACCGAAATATCGATCACATACATGTATCTTCTCCAACTTTGTGATGATCCCGTCATAAAGCTCTAAATTCAATAGCTACAAGATTGTAGAAGATGAGGGGTGAATATAAAGTACTCAGTGAATAACAATATGTATTGAGGCACGTAAAACAATGCAAGAACAATTACAAGTTGACAAAAATACGAAGTGCAGGCACATCACTAGTTTGTCTCTACCCGTAAGTCATACGATGCAATTATTCAAAATGACCAAGACTACATAGCAAGGTCATAATGCCACATAGAAATACAAATATAATGCAAAATGGGTAGACAACGCCACTAGCGAGGCTCAAGAGCAAGAAACAATCGTTTAATGATGTACCATCACGTATCAAACGGCACAATTTAAGACGAAGGCAATCTCAAGAAACAGTATGAATCCCAAAGAGAGTGAAGAAAAGAAGGAACCAAGACACGTATTAATTACAAAGAATGCCAAAATCATTTGTATCAAAAGAAAGAGAGTCAAGACATGCATTACTTACCTCAAAGACTTTTTGAATAATCTCAAGTGGGCAAGTGTCATTAAAGCCTTGATATTCCTCAATTAAAGCTATTTTTCGAATTAGGACCTAACTATATATGGGTAGGAGCCTTTTTCAAGTAACAAATGGATGTTTTGGTGGGTTTTTATTGGTGTTTCTCCACCCTTGCTAGCCTTGGACGAATTTTGTTGGTTATGGGAGAGAGAAGGGAATGGACCCCTATTCCTTATATATAATAGTTGAGACTTAGTTATTTTTAATAAAAATTTTAGTTCCGCCAATCAAATTGTGACATGTGGCGCAACGTGGCATGGTATACTTAAGGGGATATGTGGTCAAATGATGTTCACACGTTTATTGCTCTAGAAGTCTTTATACTTTGTATTATCATGTAATTAAGTCACTATACTTTTAATTCATATCAATTAGTAATTAAATTATTTCTTTAATTGACATTTGAGCGTCAACATTGAGATCTTCCAATGTAATTCGAGCGATTATTGCATTATCGTCGACCACGTAGCTTTATTGGGGATTAAATTATGGTGAGATGTTACAATACATCATATTTCTTACTCTATAAATCACGGCTGATTGACTGTTTGTGTCTTGCCCAAATTTACAATTTGCAACCAATTTCCTTTCACATCTGCCTTAACAATCTGCAATCTAACGTAATTGGGGTTTTCATTTCATTTTTTAGAAGATATGAAAGATAACAAATATGTAGAAATCTCTCTCACCCAGTCTCCCTTTACCATATATATATATATATGTGTGTGTGTGTGTGTATAAATTTTCTTGAGCATTTCAAGCTTGTACTTTTCTATTAATTTTTTATTTTACTTCACTTAGCAAAGGATCAGAGTAACCAGGGTTGGGCATCTAGTCCAGGAACCCAGGAAAACCAACCTACCGACATGATTCGGGTCATATTGGGTAAGGTTAAGTGGCTGGACGGGTCAGACACGAGTGGGAGAACGGGTAACCCCATTTGGGTCGAGTCGGATTCCTGGTTTAGTAGGTGAAGCCTGCAAAACCCGGTTAACCCAACCCGTTGGGTTAGACCCGACTTACATTCTCGGGTTCAACCAGAT
>CAVNYN010269259.1:0-69340 GCA_963692815.1 Nyctanthes arbor-tristis
GGGTGGGGATGAGTTGGGTGTTTTCATTTTTATTTTTCAATTTTTATTATTTCTAAACCCTTTTTAAATTAAAACGTTAAGAGGTATAACAGCCATTTTTATGAAAAGTTAACTGAATAGTGACAAAAATGGTGGGTGGGTGGGTGGGTGGGTGATTGATATGTATGTTTATTATGTTCACTCGTCTATTGATATTATTATACAGTGCATAAGGTGGTGCACGCTTTGTATACATTCATTGAGTATGTATATATATGTGGATGACTAGCATATATGAGGAATATGTCATGATGTTATCAGCCACCTGAAGGTGGTCAGTTGACTGTCAATAATGCAATGGGTGATTGCGTGAGGTCCCTATATAATGTACTGCCTATGTGGCCGTTCGGATAGATATACCACTTGGAAAAGTATACCCCTAGTGATTGTTTGGGGGCTCAGCGGCTGGTTGTCTAGGTAGATATACTGGACGCAGTATTAGGGGCCTATTCATCGTATATTGAGATGGCCATGCATTGTCTATTAATATCGGTAAGTCCTTGACGGCGATCATGATAAGCTCTTAGAAATGAGGCATGTGAGCGCTATATATTGACAGGCTTTATTTATGATGAGTTCACGCGGTGTATTATATGAGGGGCAGGGCCCTGTTTGTATGCTTGGTTGTGTGTGGGAGTATCACTTCATTTAGTAAATATGATCCACATAATATGTCATGTATGTTATTATGTTTACTGAGTCTTTGTGACTCGCGTAGTGGCTTTGTACTATGGATCTAATATCGACATTGTGGAACGTTGGAAGTTCAAGGGAGGTGTAACTAACATACGCTGCCCGTGCCGATTGTATCGGGGTAAATCATTCTACGCCACAATACCAAATAAAATACTATATTTTAGAGGAACGAGGCGTCACATTTATTTATCCCGGCTTACATGAAAAACAACAAAAAATAGATTATTTTAACCAAGTTTTCTTATAGTTTGTCTATTTTCATGGATTATTTTCTTGTCATTTTTTTACAACATTAATACCATGATTTTCTCCGCTTTAAGGTCCACACTCTTATGAGAAGTCCCCTCACAGTTTGTAAATTTTCTAAAAGAATGTTCAAGTCATACAATGAATTAAAATTATAATGCTCGTAAGGCTAAACTTTATGGACCGATTTCTAGAGAACGATTACAAAACTATGAGAAGACCACCCACAAGAATGTCTTTCTCAGAGCTGACAAAATTGTCGTCCTAACATCATCATAAAATGACACATCAAAACCGGTAATACAATATATCTTTTTGCCAAGTGAGTAACACAAATTGATATCTAGCAAAAGATTGATCATACATGCATATATATTGCCCAAGCAGCGGTTGGCCACAAATAACAAAAATAAGGGTTAATTTCACAAATGGTCCCTATCCTTTGCAATTTCTACAAATTGAGTCCCCAATCTTTTCATAAATTTACTCATAAAATCATTTATGACATTTTTGCTCTTATTTTTTAATAAAAATATCTAAAAAATAGTAAACATAATAAAAATAAAAAGAAAACTTAGTTAACTACTCATTCTACCTTTATTCTTAACATAACTGAAAATGACAAATATCTGCATCATTTTTCTTTTTTTTGGGTGAAAAACATGTCTTTTCTTATTATTTTTGACAGTAGTAAAATTATGCATCTTCTCTTTTGCTATTGTAAATTACTATTGGAATTTTTTTATTTACATTGAGTTGGAATGTGGGTAACTAGATCATTAGAGTGGAAATAAATTATTTTCTTTTTTATTTTAAAAAGAAAAATAAAAAATATAAAAAATTTCAATGTGTTTTTAAAGGAAAATTTCCAATGTGTTTTTTAAAGGTAAATTTCAAATCACTAACTGATCACTAATGTTCTATTCCATTTTTCAACCTTCAATTAGTTTATGTGGAGTTATTTTTAACTTCTACTTACTCCCTCCGTCCTACTAAAATATTCTCTCCTATTTTTCATATAGATTAAGAAAATATAATTAGTCTTGTTGAAAATATATAATTTAAGAATATATTTTCTAATATGTCATTTGCTTTATTTAACATTTCACTCTAAATCTTCTTTATTGTTGATTGTCATGCATAATAAATAAGGGTATTTTAAAAAATTAAAAAGTTAAACAAGGAAAGAAAAATATAATTTAGAACGAATAAAAAAGGAATATGAGAATATCTTTTTAAAACGAATGGAGTATTAGTATTAGTATTATTTGCAACACTATGAGCATTAATTTAAGACAATTTATTCTTCCAGGCATCCAGCCTGTGTAGATTAGTAGGTTTTGATCATTTATTTAACGTTTTGAAAATTTTCCTTGCGTGAGATCTCAATTTATTCAGAATAAAAAGTAGGCAAAATAAAGTGAATGTCATCAAGTGGCACATGTCAGGGAAAATTTAGTTGTTATTTGGCTATTATAGTAGACAAGTTAACTAGTTATTTCACTCGTGCGTTGCACAGAATGATAATATCAAATACTATAAGTAATTTAAGAAGATTAAATATCATTGCATAAAAAATATTTAAACTATAATATTTGATCATTTATGTGTGTGTAAAGAAAAATAATATAGGTGTTACCTATAATAAGATATCTTTCATTAATGAAGATAAAAAATGGTCTACACAAAAAAAAACAATGAAGAAAATTTTGGGAGTTTGTATTAGGCTATCAATGTATAATGCACCGAAAAATATATTACATCCAATAAACATATCTAGAATAAATAATGAACGATAATAATTACAACATTTATAGCAAATTTGTTGCTTGGTCATCTTTAATGCAGATCATAATATACATGGTATTTATTACATTGTGTGTTTGTTTTTTTAAATTTTTGTAATATGCATTAATGAGATCTAATTTTTCATAATATATATGTTTTAAAAACTAAATATTTTACTCCTCTGTCCCAAAAAGATAATTTACTACTCCATTTTCGTCTATCCAAAAAAGATAGTCCACTTATCATATTGAGCATTCATTTAATTTTTCATTTTCATATGTGCCCCTAATTAATTACTATTATTCAACCACCTATGTTTTGAAATAAAGTGATGTTATTTATCTAGACTGGAGACTGGCCTCCAGTATAGTTGGTATCACTATATTAAAGAATAAATTCATATGCGTAAATACATAAGAGTCTTTATTTATTTAATGACTAATAAGGAGATGACAATTGGATTAGAGATTAGTTTCTAGTCTAAATAAATAGCATTATTCATTGAAATGGTATTTTAAACAATTAATTAGACATAAGAGTATATTTCAAAAATAAGGTAAAATTTAATGTTTTAACTATATTAAATATCGTTTTTTAATTTATGTGAAAATAACTATTGGACTATCTTTACAGGACCGACGGAGTAATATGTTAACATAATTTAATCAACGTTTAAAAAAAATGAACCCTCATAACCAAGTCAATTGGAAAAATCAGGAGGTGTGAGATAAAGATGGATACGACTCAATGATCCATAATAAAAATTTTTTCAATAATAATCCTTTAAAATTTTGAATTTTTCTCAAACTTAAGGCCCTATTATGAATAATTCTTCCCCACATATCTTAATATATGTATATATTTTCAATTCTTTTCACTAAATAACGAATGTGAGATTCCCTTTCTATTCTCAAAGTCACATTTTCAATAGCCCATAAACTATAATATTTGATTGTTTACGTGTGTGTAAAGAAAAATAATAAATGTGCTACCAGTAATACGATACCTTTCATTAATGAAGATAAAAAATGATCTATAAAAAAATATAAGGAAAACATTGAAGAAAATTTGTGAATACTATCACCAACTCGAAAAACAATCTGACGGTGTGAGATAAAGATGGATAAGGTTCACCGGTTCACACTAAACTTTTTTCAATGATGATTTATTAAAATTTTGAACTTTTTGAAAGCTTAAGGCCCATAAGTTAAGGTCTTATTATGCATTATTCTTCTTTAAGTAGTTTAATATAGGTATACATCTTCAAAGTGACTAATGTGGGATTTCCTTTCTACGCCCAAAGTCATATTTTTAATAGTCCTTAAATTATAATATTTGATTGTGTACATGTCTGTAAAGAAAAACAATATAGGTGCTACATATAATACAATATCTTTCATTAATGAAGATAGAAAATGGCCATAAAAAAACTAAGGAAAACATTGAAGAAAATTTGTAAATACTGGAACCAATCAAGAAAACAATCTGACAGTGTGAGATAAAGATAGATATGGTTCATGGTTCACAATAAACTTTTTTTCAGTAATGATCTATTAAAATTTTAAACTTTTTAGAACCTCAGGACCCATAAGTTATAGCTACATTATGTATAACTCTTTTCCAAGTAATTGAATATAGGTATATATCCACAATTCTTTTCGGCAAATAACTAATATGATATTTTCTTTCTATTCCTAAAGTCAATTTTAAAAGGCTATTAAAAAAAAGAATAAAATTTTAACCATTTTTAAATGATAAAGATCAAAAAATTATAAAATTGAATGTTATTTTTCCACATTATTTTAGGTAAAAATTAATTTATTTTAATTATTTAATTAAAATTGGTCAAATAACCTCAAACAGTTTGTTTTTTCAATTCGATGACTGGTTTGGCTTTTTGAACATTTGTAAATAATGGAATCAATTTGAAAAATATCTGACAGTTTGAGATAAAGACGGATACGGTTTACAATAAACTTTTTCTCAGTAATGATCTATTAAAATTTGAACTTTTTAGAAACTAAAAGTCCATAAGCTAAAGCATTATTGTATATGACCCTTCTCCAATTAGTTTAATATAGACATACATCTTCAATTTTTCACTAAATAACCAATGTTGGGTTCCCTTTTTATTTTCAAAGTTACATTTTTAATTGTTCTTAGAAAAAGAATAAAATTTCAACATTTTTTTAAACAGTAAAAATAAAAAAAATTATAAAATCAAATCTTCTTCTCCACATTAATTTAAGTAAAAATTTATTTATGTCAATCATTTAATTAAAATCTGTCCAATGACCTTGAACTGTTAGCGTTTTTGGTTTGATGTTTTCTGAGCATTTGCATAAATTTATCCGAAAAATAATATAGGGTGTGAGATAAAGACGAATATGATTCACAATAAACTTTTTAACCATATAAACTTTTTCTGAATAATAATCTATTAAAATTTTGAACTTTTTGGAAGCTTAAGGCCCATAAGTTAAGACCTTATTATACAATACTCTTCTCTAAGTAGTTTAATATACTCATACATCATTAACTTTTCTCACTAAATAACCAATTTGAGATTCTTTTTCTATATCTAAAGTCATAATTTCCATTGCTCATACAAAAGGAACAAAATTTCAATAATTTTTTAAGCAGTAAAGATAAAAAAATTATAAAATTGAATGTTCTTTTTCACATTATTTTAAGTAAAAATTAATTTATTTCATTTATTTAATTAAAATATTTAATTAAAATCAGTCCGATGACCTTGAACTGTTAACTTTTCCAATTCAATGACCGGTCTAATTTTTGAACATTTGTAAATACTGAAATCAATTTAGAAAATAATTCGATGGTGTGAGATAAAGACAAATACGGTTCACTGGTTCACAGTAAATTTTTTTAAATAATGATTTATTGAAATTTTGAACTTTTTAGAAGCTCAACACCCATAAGTTAAGACTCTATTATAAATCCTACTCTAAGTAGTTTAATATAGGTGTAAATCCTCAATTTTTTCACTAAATAACGAATGCGTGATTTTCTTTCTATGAGTAAAGACATATTTTTTATAACTCTTAAAAAATGATTAAAATTTTAACATTATTTTAGATAAAAATTAATTTTGTTTTCAATTATTTAATTAAAATCAGTTTGATAATCTTGAACTGTTAATTTTTCATGTTCGATGACAGGTATGACTTTTTGAACATTGGCGAATATTGGAACTAATCCGAAAACTATCCAACGGTGTAAGATAAATTGAAACAAAAAATTAAGAAAATCAATTGAAAATAAAATTGTTCAAGATAAGAAGTTGAAAGTTTAAATATTGAGTGAGAGAGATTTGATGAAGTTCTTAGATAGAATGAGTTCTAATAGAAGAAAGGAAGAAAATGTGAATAAAGAAAGAGAGATATTTTTAGATAAAATGAAATGATTTGGTGATTGGATTGAAAAATTGAAAAACAAAGTTATAATATAAAAAGGGAAATGAGAAAAAAAAGAGGGGGAATGAAAGATAAAAAAGAATCTATAAATTTGTAATAAATTAAAAACGTAAATAAAATTAAAAAGTAAAATAGAAATCAATGAGCAAGATAAGTAGATTAAATCAACTGCCAACATGAAATATCCTAATTTAGCAAGTATTTTTGAGCAGAAAAAAGTGAAATAGAAACTAGCTTTTGCGTGTGTGTGTATTAGAATTAACTATTATTACAAACCAAGCATTTAATTCAATGATCAACAAGCATTAAGTAAAAACAGAAAAAAACAATCTTTTGGTAAATGTTCACAAAACCTAATTTATTTAAAATTAGAACTAGATTTTCACTCGTACGTTGCACGTGATAATAATGCCAGATAACATAAGCAATTTAAGAAGATTAAATATAATTGTATAAAAAACTTTAAACTACAATATTTGACCGTTTATGTATGCGTAAAGAAAAATAATGTAGATGTTACCCGTAATACGATATCTTTTATTAATGAAGACACAAAATTATTTACACGAAAACCTAAGAAAAATATTAAAGAAAATTTTTGTAGTTTGTATTAAGCTGTCAATGTATAACGCACGGGAAATTATGTTACATCTAATAAACTTAGTAAGAATAAATGATAAACAATAATACATATATTATTACAACATTTATAGTAAAACTTGTTATTTGGCTATCTTTAACACATATCAAAATTTTCAGACATTTGCATTTTATAACTCTCGAAATATCTATATAAAATTGTTTGTGAGCGAACACTAACTTTTTCTACAAAATACATATGTAATTTATTGGCCCGTTTGGTTTTTTTTTTTTAACTTTTGTAATATATGTTAATGATATTTAATTCTTCACAACATCCATTTTTTACAGATTACATATTTTAATATGTTAACATAATTTAATCAGTGTTTAAAGGACTAAACCGTCATGACCAAGTCAATTGGAAAAATTATGAATTGACTAATACTGGAACCAACCAGAAAATAATCAGACTGTATGAGATAAATACAGATACAGTTTATAATAAATTTTTTTAATATTTATCCATTAAAAGTTTAAACCTCTTGGAAATTCATAGCCCTATTATGCATAACCCTTCTCCAAGTACGTCAATATATGTATACATTCTCAATTCTTTTCCCCAAATAACCAATGTGGGATTTTCTTTTTATTCCTAAATAAAAACCGAATCCATATTGTGAATTTTGTATAAATATCAATGAATTACATTACATAATATCACACAAATTTAAAACTGTTTAAAAAAAAATTGAATTCAATTATTATTATTTTTTAAAATGTGAAAACCGAATTCAAGTGGTTATTAAGATAAAATATGTGAAAGTTTCATTTGATGTAAGAAAACTCATATAGAAAGGTTATTATCTTGATTTCGTTATTTAAATTATCTATTTTTGATGTTCTATATATAAGGTAATATATTAAGATAAAATGATAAAAAACAAATGAAAATAATAAAAACATAAAAAAACTGAATTCATACTGCGAAATTTGCATAAATGTCAATGAATTACATTACATAAAATAAAAGTTAAAAATCACACAAATTTAAATCTGTTTAAAAAAATCGAATATCATCTATATCTATCTATATCTATGTATACATTAAAGTAATTTAGTTTCTATTTCTCATTTTCCAGCCCAAAAACACTTTCTAAATCCGGTTATTACATCTTGGCAATTGGTTAAACACTTAATCCTAGCTTTTGACTTTTTTTTTCTTTTTATTATTTTCATTTATTTTTCATCTTTTTATCTTAGTATGTTACCTTACATAGAGATAATCATAAATGAATAATTTAAATAATTAAATCAAGATCTTAACTTTTCTATATATAAATTCCCTTACATCAAATAAAACTTTCACATATTATATATATTAATACTCATAATGCATGTAATTATACAGAGTATCACTTGAAATCGATTTTCTATATCCACTATATATTAAAAGTGTCATTTTTAAAGTTACTATTCATTCTTTTTGTCTGATCCGACGCCGTTTTTGTCCTTCCATTTTTCCTTTTTTTCACAAACAGATCCACACCATTCCTGCAAAATGACAACCCCTCTCTCTCTCTCTCTCTCTCTCTCTCTCCTCCAAAACCCCAATCTCCATCTCTAGAATTCTTCCATTCCTCCACTACGATTTCTTCATAGCTTGGTGGATCTTCACCACTTTCTTTATGAAAATAGCTTCACTCAAAACTTTCTTGGTTTGTGGATCAAAGAAATCATTCATCATTCTTCTAAAAGCCGTACTTCCTTTTACCCTACATCGCTGGTGACCTGAATCATCAATGTTCACTACTGAAGGTGAAGAAGTCAATCATCATTCTTCTTTTGCATTTTGCGCCCGTTGTACCCATTATTGTTGAGTTTTTTAGGTATCTAGGTTTGTTCTTGAAGAAGGTTGCTTTTCATGATTTTTTGGGGCTTTTTTTTTGGGTGGGGGTGGGTGAAGGTTGTACTGATTGATTTTTTAAGAAGAAAATATGCCATAGAAATAAGGAATGTCTATCCTTTTGTTATTTTGTAATTGATTAATATGTTTAAAATGTAGTCAAAAGTCGGAACACAAGGGCTACCGTTTTTAATGATGACAAAGATCATATTTTTTTTATGTTTAGCTTCCATATCTAGAGAGAAATAGGTAATGATGATGATGATGGGAAATTTTCCGAAAAAGCAAACATGGGTAGAGATTTATTCACATCTATAATGAGCTGATCTTCTCTCCAAGCTCACTTTCTTCCTTCCCCCAATTCAAATTTAGTTAGAATTACTTTTTCATGCTCCAAATTTAGCTAGAATTACTTTTTCATGCTCCAAATATTTCATTCAATATACGTAAGAAACTGTTTTGAATAGAAAATAATTGGTTAAGCTTGCAATCTCAAAGAACTATAAAGAGAAGGGAGGGAAATGATTCTTTAATCTTTCTTGATTCTACATATTTGTGGTTTGATTATTTAGATTATGTACCTAACTTATGGATAGAAATGTTTTGAAATTCAACGAAGCTTCAATTTATGGGCTTAATAACATAAATGAACTACATAGTTATTACTGATTGTTTATCAATTACTCAGATTATGGTTTTGTATGGATTCTTCTTTTGTTTGATCAATTGAGTTTAGTGTTTATTCCTCTATTTTAGCTTGTTTCAAATGAGGAAGTAATTTTTGTCAGTCTTTCTATTTTGTAAATATTTGATTTTTTAATTTCTTGCCTTGACTATTGGCTTTGTAGGTGGTATAATATCATTATTTCCTCAGCAATCAAGAGTCCTCGATGAGAACAAGGAACGATGACATTACTAAACATTGAATAAGGTAAGAGTTGCAATGACTTTTGGGTTCCATTTAGGCTTCTTCAAGTTTTAATTTAGGTGTAAAATAGCAGTCCACATTTAGATGGGTTAACATGCATTACGCGTCATGATAAATATGAAGAAATAGTGGAACTTACCCGCGGGGACTCATCCCAAACGAGGCAGGGAATCCCCACCCCTTTAGGAAATAGGGCGGGAATGGCGCACGATGTTGTGCCCCCTTAACGAGGCGGGGATGGGTTTTAGTTACCCAGCCCCGAAACCTGATATATTAAAATAATAATATTATTATTTAAGAAAAAAATTAAGTTAGTATATAAAATTGTGAGGATTTAAATCCTCAACCTTTACCAACCCAATCTAAGCCTTAACCACTTCTACCAAATTTTTTTGGCAAATACTTGTTTCTAAATGGTGTCTTCTATGGGGCCTTTAAAAAAAATAAATAAAGCGGGGCGGGGAACAGGGATTTTTTCCATCCCCGGCCCGAAATGTCCCCTCCCCGCCTCGATTCAAATAGGGATCGGGGCCGGAACTAGGTGGGGTAAAAGTAAACGGTCCGCCCCGTTGCTTGGAACTGATGTTGATAAGAAAATTTGAATTTGATATTTTTGATTCAATGTTCTATTTCATTTTTTTCCAATAATTATAATAGATGCTTTCAATATTCTTGCACCAACTCATATTGCTATTCAACAACTAAGTGTACTGGCTCCCACCAACACCTCGCCATTTGGAATTTAGGGAAGTTGACTTTCACATAGTTGAGCTGTGTTACATACTATATATGCATCATGCATATATGTCTCTAGGTAGAAAACAAAAGAAGACTATGTAATGTCATATTCTTCAGTGGAATAGAAGGTTTGTAGTCAGATTTAACTATATTATTGAGAAGAAGAAACTCAAAAGACGAGTACGGAAACAAATTTCGAAATCTAACTTCTACAAGGATGCATTTCTTATATGCATGGAAGTTGGTGAGAAAGCTTGTAATTTGTCATAGGGTAATAACACCTTTTGCCTTTATCTTGTAATGTATAAGCACTCTGGTTCAGTTGAATGATACATCGCATCATAAGACAACAAAAAATTACTTGCTCTGCTTTAGAATGGAGAAGTTGCATTAGCTAGATTATCATCTGTTACATGTCCCCTACAAGAGTAAAAATAAAGGTTTGAGAATGTTGAGTGTAAAAAGTCCACATTTGCATCTCCACCTTAAGGGAGCTTATTAGTGTATTACTACTGTAATGGAGGATTTTAGAAGTTGGCACTTGAGTGGCCTCACGTGGCATGAACCCAAAGTACTTGTTTTCATAGATTGGTGGTGATCTGTTTTGTTGTTTTTCCTTGTTTTTACCTATAGATACTTCCCAACCCTGATATCTTCGCCCTTATTTCATCTCGAAGTTGTTCAATGCCCGTGGACATCTACATGTACTTGGTTACTTAAAGCATGGCTAACATTTGAAGCTGAAGTACTATTCGATATGCAAATCAGACTAAATACACACCGTGATTGAGTCTTGAATGAGCTTCAACAGGATTGATAGGCTAGCAATGCAATGGGAAGATTTTAAATGGAATTAACTCATGCTATTTTGTTTATGTTGCTTTTGTTTATATAATAATATGATATATCATAACTCGTATGCTTCAATTATAGTTCATCTACTATTACATTTTTGCTTTTTCATCCCAACTTTGTCAAGACAGTTGAGTAACATATATGTGTCCATGACAAAGTTAAGAAACATTCCATATTAAAGTATACAACATTATACATACAGCACGTGCAAGTAAAAAGTACCACTTTAAAATCCACTGTTCATTACTTCCGTTTGATACACTGTTGTGTCACTACCTCTCTTCCTTTTTTGTTTTGTTTTATTTTGTTTTGTCCTTTTTTCCTCACAAAAATTGACTCTTTCGTTTAGGCGGAGACCCGCTCTGTGTTCGGAAGCCCTAATCTCCATATGGTTATCTTTTGTCTTTATGCCTTTTGTGTGGGTAAAAAAATATAGTGAATACATTCACCTTTGAAACCCACAAATATCATCTAATATGTATAAATAAAATCTCTCGTTAGATCTCAAATTGAGTTTCAAATCTTAACATATGGATTTAAACTTCAATTTAACTCGTGTTAGTTTGGCTAGTAAGATAATGTTAACTTTTGACTATGATTATGACATCATTGTTTTTGTTTTGTATTTTTTTATAACATGCCAACCTAATACAAATAATCTAATTCAGTAAAGTGCACATTAACCTTGTGTGTAAAATTAATCCATATTAAAGAAAACAACACTATAAATAGAGCATGTGCAAGGCATGTGCCACCACTAGTCTTTAAAAAAAATTTGAATTCGGTTTTCTTTTTTTAAACAGTTTTAAATCTTTGTAATTTTTAAATTTTATTTTGTGTAATGTAGTTCATTGATATTTATGCAAAATTCACATATTTTATCTTAATAATCATAATGCATGCAAGTTTATTGATTATTACTTGAATTTAATTTCCAGTGTCTTTAAAAGAAAAATTATATTTGGTGTTTTTGAATAGATCTAAATTTGTTTGATTTTTAAATTTTGTTTTATGTAATTTAATCCATTAACATTTATGCAAAATTTATAATATGTATTTGGTTTTTTTTATCTTTTTATTATTTTCATTTATTTTTTCGTTTTATCTTAATATATCACCTTATACAGAAAATATCAGAAATGGATAATTTAAATAATTAAATCAAGATCTTAATATTTCTATATAAATTCCCTTACATCAAAAGAAACTTTCACATATTTTATCTTAATAACCACTTGAATTCGGTTTTTACATCTAAAAAAATAGAAATAATTGAATTCGGTTTTTTAAACATTTTTAAATTTGTTATTTTATGTAATGTAATTATTGACATTTTTGTAAAATTCACAATATGAATTCGGTTTTTATTTGAAAATAAAAAAGGAATCCCACATTGGTAATTTAGTGAAAAGAATTGAGAATGCATACTTATATTAATGTACCTAGAGAAGGGTTATATATAATACGGTCTTGACTAATGGACTTTGAGTTTCCAAAAAGTTTAAAATTTTATGGATAACTATTGAAAAATATTTATTATGAACCATATCCAAGTTTATCTCATACCGTCGGATTGTTTTCTGAATTGATTCCAATATTAGTCAATTTATGATTTTTCTAATTGATTTGGTCATGACGGTTTAATTCTTTAAAAACTGATTAAGTTATGTTAACATATTAAAATATTTCGTCAGTAAAAGATGTATGCTATGTAAAATTAAATATCATTAATATATATTACAAAAGTTAAAAAAACAAACGGGACAATAAATAACATGTGTATTTTGTAGAAAAAGTTGGTTTCACTCAGAGACAATTTTATACAGATATTTTGAGAGTTATAAAATGAAAATGTCTGAAAATTATGATATGTGTTAAAAATGGTCAAATAACAAATTCTGCTATAAATATTGTAATACATGTATTATCTTTCATCATTTATTCTTGCTAAATTTATCGGATGTAACATAATTTCTTGTGTGTTACATACTGGCGGCCTAATACAAACTACATACAAAAACTTTCTTTAATGTTTTTCTTAGGTTTTTTGTGTAGAAAATTTTTTTTTTCATTAATGAAAGATATCGTATTATGAGTAGCAACTATATTGTTTTTCTTTACATATACATAAACGGTCAATTATTATAGTTTAAAATTTTTTTTTATACAATCATGTTTAATCTTCTTGAATTACTTATATTATCTGGTATTATCGAAAGTTTTTTTGAAGTAAGTAAGAAACCGAATTCAAGTGATAATCTATATAATTACATGCATTATGGTTATTAAGATAAAATATGTGAAAGTTTCTTTGATATAAGGGAACTTGTATAGAAAAGTTAAGATCTTGATTTAGTTATTTAAATTGTTCATTTGTGATGCTATCTATGTAAGATAATATATTAGCATAAAAAAATAAAAATAAATGAAAATACTAAAAAGATAAAAAAAAAAAAAAGAATTCATATCGTGAATTTTACAGAAATGTCAATGAAGTATATTATATAAATAAAATTTAAAAATCACACATATTTAAAACTATTGAAAAAATCAAATTTAATTATTATTATTTTTAGATGTAGAGAATCCAATTCAAGTAGTTACTAAGCTAAAATATGAGAAAGTTTCCTTTCATGTAAGGGAACGTACGCAGAAAAGCTAAGATCTTGATTTAGCACTTTAAATTATTCATTTGTGATGTTCTCTATGTAAGGTAATATATTAAAATAAAGAATAAAAAAATAAATGAAAATACTAAAAGGATAAAAAAACCAAATTCATATTCTGAATTTTGCATAAATGTCAATGAATTCCATTGCATAAATAAAAATTTAAAAATCACAAAGATTTACAACTGTTTTAAAAAAAAAAAAGGAAAACCGAATTTAAATTTTTTTTAAAAAATATAGAAAATTGATTCCAGATGATACCATATATAATTGCTTGTATTACGATTATTAAGATATAATATGTGAAAGTTTCCTTTGATTTAAGGGAACTTATATATAGAAAGGTTAAGATTTTGATTTAATTATTTAAATTATCTATTTGTGATGATCATTATGTAAGGTAATATCTCTGTTCTAAAACGCTTGCCAAGGCGACGCTTAGGTGACGCCTAGGCTTGAAGCTTGGACTCCACGCTTCGTCACGCTTTACGATTTATCACGCATTGGTTGTGCTTTTATCGCGTACTGTTACGCTTAAGAGCGCTTGAGCTCAATGTTTGACCTTGACGCTTTTCCACGCCTCACACTTTCTAGAACACTGGGTAATATGTTAAGATAAAAAATAAATAAAAATAATATAAAGAAAAGTATTAATCAAAGGCTAGGATTAAGTGTTAAACCAATGGCCAAAATGCAATAACCAGATTTAGAAAGTGATTTTGGGCCGGAAAATGGGAAACAGAAATTAAATTACTTTAATGTGTGTGTATATATATAGATAGATTTGCTCTAAGTTAAAAAAAAAAAAAGAAAAAGATAAAATCTGTTCAAAACAATCACATTTTCTTATTTGACGCAATTATACAAATTTCAACCACATAATCCTAAAAAATCTATTTTTATTTTTAAATAGAAATAGTTTGTATACATGACTGGCTAAAGTTAAGAAGAGAGAGATCATGATAAAAAAATTATTTTAACACACACGATATCCAATGGAATTAAAATAAAGTTGATTTATAACAAATGACATGAACAAAGACTTTACACATTCATTGTGAATGTCATAAGCATGTCTACATTCATTGTGAATGTCATAAGCATGTCTCTAGTAATCTCTTCATTTTTAATGAGCATATAATTCTTAAAATAGAGAATGTCTTTAAATTGAAAGAGTAAATTTTTCTTCGTACATCCCAATAAACGGCTTAGTTGGCCTTTGGAAAAAAAAAAAAAAAAAAGTTACCGTATTTTTAAGGGTAATTTACACTTAACCTTCTCAACCTTTCAACTTTTAGCCAATTTCATCCTCAACATTTATTCTGGTCTCGTGAGTCCCCCATGTTTAAGACGATTTCTCCCAAGTCCCGCCACTAACGATTTCTAGGTGATTTTTGTAGAGTCATATCGGGCTCCTGTATCTTTGTAAATGACATTTTTTTGCCCCCTTATTATAATTAAAATAGAAAAATCAAATAAAATTAGTACGGACTTAGAGAGAGATTTTCTTAAAATTCAGAGACTCAGAAGACCAGAAATAAAAGTCAGAAATGAAATTAGCTAAAAGTTAAAAGGTTGGGGATCCCTAGATGAAATTTTCTAGGTTTCGATAGGCATTGTGCTTTATCATGTATTTTTTACGCTTTTATTAAACAACGAGTTATAAGTATATGCATTGCATGCCTTCTATAGAAGGTAAAATAGATGTTCATGTATTTGAAGCCGTATTTAGTAATAATATTATAGTGAAATTTTGTTGAGAATAGTGATTAAAGCATTTAAAAAAGAGAATGTTACTGGGTTGACGAAGACCAACTTTTCTCATAATAGTACACTAATAAATCTCACGTTAAACGTCTTGTGGTTTTAACTTCAACCAGTTTCAGACGCATATACACTTCATATTAATTTGGATGGTAACATTTGTAACAAATTAAAAAGATTTGTATGATATTTCATTGACTTTCAAAGTTATAATAATTAGTTAGATTCAAATCATTTTAATAAAATACTAGTTAAAATATATTATTAGATGATTAAACATAAATATTTAATATTTACATATAATTTTTCTTACATATATATAATAATGGAAAAAAAATACATGTTACACACCTCATTTAAAAAAATCCTAATAAAACTAATAAATAAAAAAAATGTAAAATGTATTAAAAAATTCAAATCACTAATATATAAAAGGTAAAATTTTTGTAAAACATTTAGATTCCACCTTTATCCCTACTTTTTTTAATTCCCAATTTGTCCATACTTTTTATTATTCCTCATTTATTATAACAATCCATTAATTATAATGTTAAATACAAATTAATTAATTAAGCTAATATATGTTGAAAAATTCTAAAGAGAACTAACATTTCCTTTATGGAGTAGAAAAGTGCCACATGACTCCCTGTTATTGGGGGATCAGGGGGCGGGTCCCTTAATCTCCTAATAACAAAGGGTCATGTGACACTTTTCCACTCCATAAGGGAGATGTTAACTCTCTATAGCCGGACTCAATATATGTTATCCTTCAAGCTAATACTTATTATATATGTGAAATTTAATATATATGATCTCAAAATAATAAAACACTATTTAGCATGAAAACAAATAATTATTTAATTATTTCAGTTTAGCACAAATAATTTCTCAAGAAACTTTCTTTAACAACATGCACATATAATTACTTAATATTTTTAATGTACTATTTAATTCCAATATCAAGATTAATCAGATCTAGTCTTTATTGTGTTTAATTTCAACTCAACTTCAATATTAAACTTTAGTGTAGTATTTATTGTGATTAATTTTTATTTTAACAATTATTTTAATAAAAAGTTTTGAAATTGAAATTACAATTGTAACTCTCCTCTCAAACCTCTTTTAAAACAATTAGTGTGATAAATTGTAACTATTATTAGAAATTTTTTAATATCAAATTATTTTTTCACTTCTTACCCAACATTGTTTAATTCCTTAATTTCAGTTAGTCTATTATATAATTTCAATTCTATAATTAATATGTAGTGTTTATTGTGATCAATTTTAAAGAAAGAAAGCATAGGTCATCTATTCAAATTAATGTTTTTATAAGTGTATTGTTTAAATAATACTTTATAAACGATCATAAATCATTATAAATCTTTTTATTGCATGCAATAATCACACTATAAATTTAAATATATTTAAATATTATAAATAAGCATATAGGAACCAAATGGTCTAAAATTAATTATTTTAATATACTAAGTTTTTGTATATTACATTATATGTTATCATACAACCTGCAATGCACGTTTTATTTGCTAGTAACATTAAACTCACCAATACACACGGTAGAGATGGTAAATTAATGAATTATGATGGATTATAGTTTGTTTTAGAATTAATATTTCAGATTTAACAAACAAAATAAATGGGTAAAATGGTTAAGGTTTAGTTTTTAAATCTAATTATCACAGTTTCAAGTCTTCTCTGAGTTCTTTTACAAAAAATTTTGTTAAAAAGAAAAGGAACAGTTATCGCAAAATTTACCAAATAAAAATGCGAAAAAATACGGTACAAAAGGTACCGAGACTTAAGTGAATAAATTAATATATAGATTAAATTCATTTGTGTGAAGTTAAAAAAATTACTTGGGAGTTTTTTCCCCCTCTAAAGAGTTGTGGAAATTGGAAGGTGAAAATTACATACTTATGATTTTTTTTTTTTTTGCTTTTTTGATTGAAGTTATTAATTAATTATTAATAATAATGACATAAAAGTAAGTAATTAAATAGTAAACAAGGGTATTAATAGAAATTAGAGAAATAAATGGGAGTGAAATGAGAAATCAAAAGTTTCCATCTCATTCCCCATTTTTATATATATTGTAGATAATGCTTGTTTCAACATTTTCTAACGCCTTATATGCATTTTATAACATTTTAGAACATTGACTGTACATTACTCCATCTGTCCTGAAAAGATATTCCCTATTTATTTTTTATCCGACTCAAATTATATTCTCCTTTCAGAATTTAACTTTTTACTTTTCTAAAATACCCATATTTATTATGTATGATAATCAACAATAAAGAAGATCGAAAGTGAAATATTAAATAAACCGAAGGTTATATTAGGAATTACATTCTTAAATTGTACATTTTCAATAATATTAATTAAGTTTTCTGGATCTATATAAAAAGTAGTAGGAGAATATCTTTGTGCGACGGAGCGAATATTAAATTTCCTTCTCTCTATAATAATAATAATAATAATAATAATAATCATCATCATCATCATCTATATATTAATAATAAGAGAAGTTTGTTGGTATGATTTTTCCTATCAATAGTCTAGCTCCATGAGGATTCTAATGATGTCACTAATGACGTCAACTGTGAAATTATATTTTTTTATTTTTTTTATTATCTTTTTTACCGCATCTTCCGTATCTTTTTCTTTTCAAAATTTATACCGATCCAATCCGTCTTCTAATTTCTATAATTATATTTGTGTTCGATTCAAATTTCCCAATTTCTTCTCTTGGTGCCTTATTCTCAAATCTTCATCCGATTATGGCTTCAATCTTCATATGAAAATTTGAATATTTAAATATTTCTCTTATTTTATCTTTGATTGTTGATTTAAATTAATTTCTTTTCATTTCCTTAATTCTTTTTCATGATTTCTATTTTTTAGTTTTTGATGTAAGACTTTTTTTTTCTTAACTATTCGTGTATCTTTAATTTTTTTATTTGAATTTATTTTTTAGAATATTTGAATTAAAGGAGTTTGCGTTAGTTTTCCAGCACATTTGTTAAGAGTTGGAGTTTCAAAACGACTAATCCAAATCGTTATTGTTGGCTATTAGTTAGATCAATTTTAAAATTCATGTACTAATCTTTTTAGTCTTAACTAGTCATATACCTGTGCGTTGTACGGAGTAATCAAATAAACAACAATTTGAGAAAATTAAAAAGTAATAACGTTGTAACGTTTATCCGGTGTAAGATTTACCTTTGACAATACTTTTGAACCAATACTTTTGATATGTACATTTGACAAACCATCCTTGCTATCATCTTTTAACGGTCTAGATTTAATTATCAAACCTATTAAAAGTTTTACCCAACACATTAAATTATATAGGTGCTCCTTATAAATGGGGTAACTTAATGCTATTCTTGAATTATTTCCCTAACCAATTAAATTTAACTGTCTACATATAATACATGATATTATGAATGTAACTAAATCAGTTTAGAATATATTTACCATTATCAACTGTAATCAAAAGACATCTGATTACAATAATTTAAATAATAAAGTGATTTAAATATAGTTTGATTATGAATGCTTACGCACTGGTCCGGCTAAGAAGATAGATAAGATGCCTGATAAGGAGTCTTACCGCTCACATGGCGGAAATCTAAAAAAAGCGGCCCTGTGAGCGCTAAGGCTCCTTATATCTATCTTCTTAGTAAATTTCGTTTACACACATCTAAGATCATAAAAATTAATTATCTAATTTAAGTAATTAAAGCAGTTTAGAATATATTTAACATTGTCAATTGTCATTAAAAAACATTTTATTACAATAATTTAGGTGATTAAAGTAATTTAAATATGAGGCGGTTTTGCTAACCAATAGATATGACCTATGAATTTGACAAAGAATTATATCTCATAGATTCAAATAATCTTATGGTGTGTATTCATCCCACTAATTAACTATAAATCTTATATTAAGATAATCTTTATTTCTATATTTATCTCAATTAAGCTAATTATAATCTCCTCTCAAAACACTTGGAGATAAATCAAAATAGAAAAACGAAACTATATTTCTCCATAATTAGTTATTGCTAGATCAAAATATTGTAAAAGATAAAAAAAATGATAAAAATGAGTGGTTTAGATTGAATGCTTGAAAAAAAATTAATTTTCCAGAAAAGCTCTATAGAACATGGTAAATAAAGTAAAATTAATGCTTCTATGAATCATTAAATTAAACATTTTTAAAATCTCCACTTTTAACTTTGTTTAAGGACCCTAGAAGAAAAGAAGAAGAAGAAGGAGAAGAAGAAGAAGTAAATGTTGATTTACTTTTATTATAAAAATTTGCTTGAAGTTTATCGAAAAAATTACAGACTTGCAGGAATAGATAAATGTAATTTTAATTCAAACCAAGTGGAAATTTTGAAAGTTTGGTTAGGGATACATTGATTTTTTTTTTTTTAATTGTGAAATGTACTTTAATTTTAATTTTAATTTACAGGTATTTAATATAGAGAATTGCATTTTCAATTTTCTTTTTTATATTTTGGTTCGTTTGATGGTTGGGGGTTATAATTGGTTTAATTAAGATAATTATAGAAATGATTTTTTTAATATAAAAAGATAAAGATTATCTTAATATAGGATTTTTTAATTTTATTGTGATAAAGACATACCGCAAGATAAAAAGGTCGCTGATGTAATTGCTGATGTCACCAGCAAGCTTACGAAGCCAGACAAAAAGAGCGAAAAATTTTTCAGAGACTTATTTCTCTTAATTATATATAGATTAGAATGAATTGTTAGTGGGGGTTTAATGAGATTTGATTACCATATAAATATTTGATGAATTAAAGTGAAGTGGAAATTTTTTTTTTACCAATATAGAGAAAGAGCAAATTACTATTAAGAAAAGCGAGAAGGATCACAATTGATGAAAATCCCAGAGGTTTTGTACTCAGGAAAAATTTCTAGTATTCCACTTGACACTCTGATCAAGAATTCATATATATTTTTAGGGGCTCAAGTTAAACAAATTGAGACTCCTGAATTCACTTGTGCATTCTTGATTTGGTCATGGATGATAGAATTGGAGTACCAGAAATTTTCCATGTACTCATTACAATAGAGTAGTGATATTTATCACCCGTGGCAAACATCACCGACTGCATTAAGTAATAAGTTTCATTCAATAAATCATGTGACACCATATTTAATTATATTTATCATCATCATCTAATGACAAGACACTACTACATGAGATGCTATTCATCGTCAACAGAATTATTCATGACAATATTTGTTACTTTAATACCGTTAGAAATGACATATTAAATTGACCCGACCAGAAGCCCAGAGGCTTTGGTCCCAGGGGCAAAAAACTTTCATCCTGCGGATTGATGGGTTAGGGCAGTTAAGGTAATATCATGGTGAATCGGGTCGCGGGTCAAGGTGGGTTGACCTTGAGCAGAACCGCCCCGGCCCGCTCCACCCCACCCACCCCGTTCAAATTGAAAAAAAAAAAGACAAAAAATATGAAAGAAATAGGCAAAAAGGACAAAAAATAAAAAAAAAATTAAACGGACCAACAAATGGGTCAAAATCACAAACCGATGTGCCCTGAAATTTGACAGATTGTGGATCCAGGGTCGGAAAAAATACTTCACGGGTCGGACCAAGGGGAACCCCATCCACTCAAACCCGGCCCGTTTCCATTCCTAAATACAGAGACCACATAGTCTCCAATTATGTAAACGATGTGCACACATAGCGCCCCGTGTGTGCCACATGGCGTCCACGTGGCATCTACATACGCACGTGATCTTCATAGAAAAATCGATATTTAAGAATTGTGATTCCATTTTGTTTTTTAAAAGTCAACATTGTTAAGACTTAAGAGATATATCACAAACGCTTATATGCTAGAGGATGTTGGATTAGAAATATTTTTCATACAAAATATAAAATTCTTGGAAAATTTTTGCGTTTGATTGATAGATTTAAATCCATTCTATATATTAATTAAATAAAATGAGCTGCGATACCTTTATACCACTGTTTTCCCGCCAAAACTCTGTTAGTATGGTTTTTTTAGATATTTTGTTTTATGTTGCAATAATTTGTGTAGTATTTTGGATTTTTAAATTTTTTAAAATTTTTTATTCACTTTTGCGTTATCTATTCACCATTTTGAAATAAGATTTACTATTAAATTTAATAACTAATAGATAATTATTATTTAATTATTTAAATTATATATAAATTTGATTATCCAATTATCTAACATATTTTTAAATTTGTAGTTTATAATTAATAGAAATTAATTATATATCGTTTGTTTAAGTTAATTGAAAATTATAATTATAATTTTTTCTTAATTTTTCCTGTATAAATGAATATTAGTAATTACGACTATTTTACATATGACTGCTTTTAATGTGTTATTAATTTATATAATCTTCATGCTATATGATTTTATTGGTCTCGAATAAAAAATATTTTCAGAGTACACGACAACGTCCAATTAGCAATTATTTCATGCCGCGTCATTTATCTAAATTAGTGTAAAAATAAAATGATATTATTTGTGTTAACGATAATAATTGGGTTAAAATTTGTTATAAATTATTGTTACTTTAAAATGATAAGAAAAAAGTTACATTATTGTTTGGTTGTTGATAAAAATTAACTATTCCTTATTGGGTAATGTAACCTTATAAAATTACACCATACAAAAAAAATAGAATTTCAAAATTTCATATTGATTACTTTTTAAATAATTTAATATATATTCTTTCCGTGCAATGATTTTATCCATTTTTTGGGAAAAACAATTCGCACCTCTTCCAAGATAAAATATCTTCTATGGAAATTGAAAATGATTTTCTTTTCCATCCTTTATATTATATAATGCACCTTTAGTTTTTAATTTCATTTTTATTCCACCTCGAATTTTTCTCTTAATAACACTCCAACAAATATATTGTGCGCGCAACCATCAACACTTCTTATTTATGGGAAAATTGTAAAGTTTTACGATTGACGAAGAATATAAGGCTACAAAGTATTGGATCAGATGTTGAACGCGCCGAGATACAGGCATTTTCAGAATGGATTTCAAGTATAGGGGATGGCACAATTGGTGATCAAGATGAAGGTCATGCGATGATTGATATTACGGATGATCTCATGATACCTTTGTCAGCTAAACCGATTGCTGCAATTGTAGATAGTACATACCCGACTATCTGTAATGGTGTCATTGAAAAAGATCTCCTAAAGGGCAGAGACATACTAGCACTGACCCTTAATGTAGTTTAGGCTGTTAATGAACATATGATATCACTAAATTCGTCTGATGGGAAGACTTATTTAAGTTCTAATTCGCCTTACAAGTCTGAAGCCAATCTCGATCTACTGCAAGATCTTCATACACCAGAATTTCTAAATGGAATTCGTTCTCCTGGTGTTCCTAATCATGAATTAACTCTTAAGATTGGCACTCCTGTTATGTCGTTAAAGAACATAGATTATTCAGTTGGTTTATGCAATGGCACTAGATTGATTATTACTAGACTTGGAAGTCATGTTTTGGAGGCGGAAATCCTTACAGGAAGTAATGCAGGATACAAGGTTCTTATCCCAAGGATGACACTTACACCGTCTGACCCTAGGTCGCCCTTCAAATTTCAAAGGAGACAATTCCCCCTAATTATACCTTATGCTTGACAAAAAATAAAAGTCATGGTCAATCATTGTCTCATGTTGGATTATATCTACCTAAACAGGTTTTCAGTCATGGACAGCTGTATGTTGCAATCTCAAGGGTTACCAGTCGTAGTGGGTTGAAAGTAATAGCATGTGATAAAGATGGAAATCCGGCAAAACAAACTACAAATGTGGTCTGCAGAGAAGTTCTTAATAATTTGGAGTAGTTTATTTGTTTTTATTAGTTTTACATGAACTTATGTAAATTGCAGATTTATTTTTCTTGGTCTACTATATTTCTTGGTACTTCGTATGGAAAGCTTGAAGGCGATGATTTTTTGTTTAGGTAATTGATTTTGTATTTTCCTCTGTCTTTCTTATGAATTTCAATGAGGCACTTGCTAGAAATCAAATTTTTGCCAGGTTGGTGACGATGTGGGTCTTCCTCAAGGTTATAATACACATGTTGACATTACTTTTATTTTTTTCAGGTTTTCATTTCCATTTGAGTAATCTATATGACAAGAAATTGCTAAGCGGACCTTGAAGATGGGGCAATATAGAAGAAACTGTCATGTTCTGATATTGGGATTATCTTTGTCATTTAATTTTGGTATACGGGGTGGTCTCAAAGTAGATGGAAAACCTCTAATGATTGCATTCCATTGGGTGATGATTGTTTCTCTTAATCTGATGCTATAGTGCTTTATTAATTTAAAAGCATTTTTGTATTGGAAGTGATTGGACAATTAAGGTAATATCATTAGTAATATGCTTAATGGCTCTTTACACTTTCAGTATGAGTTTGTGTTTTAGCATTGAACCTTCTATTTGTTAAAGAAATAGTGCAGGTGCTTTGAAAGTTTTAAATCAAGTTACCGTGTATTTGGAATGAGCTAATTTATAGTTATATATTTTGCGGTTTTTCTAAATGACACTACACTTACATTACTTATTTAATTAAAGTTTATATTTCATATTGAATGGATTATCAATTTCAGTTTTCTTATACATCTATTAATTTAGATTCCCCGTACAACGCACGGGTAAAACACTAGTTTTCTACTGACATTATTTACTGTCCTATCATAAATATATAATCCACTATTCCTTTTTTGGAATTTCTCAAAAATATAGTTATCTTTCTTTATTAAGAAGTCTAATTTGTATTATTTTACTACTTTATCACGAGTTAATATTTAGTTAGAATTATCAATTTTAAATAACACTCATTAAATAAGGGTAAATTAGGAATACAGATTGTAAAATGTATCTTTTCATTGCAATTCTTAATTCGTGTGAAATAGTAAAATGGACTATATACTTGGAAAGAAGAGAGTGTGAATTACCGATGCATCATTATTATTGTGAGGTAGTTTCACATTTACCTTGATTTTAAAAAAAATCCTATATATACTCCAAAATGTTATAAATTTAAAAAACATTGTGTAAACATGAAACAATATACATTTTTTAAAAACATTTTTATTATTTTTTCTTTTTAATAAATATTTTTTTAATACCTCACCCTACCCCTACTGGCCGAAATTTTTTAAAATTTATTTCCCTATTTCATTTTTCCTTTATTATTTCCTTTCTTCTTTCTTTTCTCTCTTCTATCTTTTTTTTTTCCATTTATTTTTACATTCATAAAGTACAAATTGTTATTCATTTTAATTTATGTAATAAAGGATGTTATAATAGTTTAAATACATGTAACATTGTGTATTACACAATGTAATTCATTTAATATAAAATGGTACAATTTTAACAAACCTTGTTACACAAGTAACAAATAGTGTTACACACATAACATTGTTTGCTACACATAACGAACATTGTTAGACGATAACTTTGAAAAATTAACAAAAAAAAATTGAGAACTGGAGTATGCTATTCTTTTTAATTCACAATTTCACACAACATAAATTATTAAAACATAATATAGGTTGCTATACCGTAACACCTTATTTCACGCATAAAATAGCTTACTTCACACATAGCAAATTTTGTTAAACTAATAGCATAAATGGTTACATACATAACATAGCTTGCTATACATTTGACACCTTGTTACACACACATTTTAGCTTGTTACACATGCCAGTAGAAGAATGTTTCACAAATAAGCAATGATCATGGGGGGGATTGAACAAAACCAAAAGCTTGTGATTTATCATTGAGTTCACTGTTCCACCGTCGAGAAGCTTGTTCGAGACCATACAAGCTCCTTTTTAGTTTGCAAACTTGATTAGGACCAACTGAAGAACATCCTTCTTGGGGTAACATAGACTTCCTCATGGAGATATCCATGAAGAAAAGCATTATTAATATCAAGTTGATGTAGAGGCCAAGACCGTGCAGTTGCTATGGCAATCAACAATCTCACGGTGACTAACTTAGCCACCGGAGAGAAGCTGTCAGTGTAATCTATGCCTGCCACTTGATGATATCCTTTGGCCACCAATCTGGACTTATATCGGTCGACGGTGCCGTCTGGAAGTCTCTTAATTTTGTATACCCACTTAGATCCAATTGCAATTTTATTAGGTGGTAGTTCTGTCAATTCCCAAGTATGATTCCTTTCCAAAACATTCAATTCATCTCTCATAATTTGTACCCAGGCTGCATCTTTACTACCCAGATGATAGGATGTTGGTTCTTGACTACTTGACACATTTGCTAAAAAAGTGATATATGCATGATTAAAGTGAGGTGAATCTGTGAGTTATGTGAAGATATGGATATAATAAATGAGACATTAGCCCTAGAATGTGGATGAAGTGGTGCCTTAGAAGGTGGATGAATTGGTCATAAAGTGGTAACAAAGTCTTGGTAACGGGATGGTCTGTTGATAATTCTGGATTGCTGTCAATACCATGAACCCTTCTACGTCGTCAACATCTTCTGTAGTAAACCCCTTCTACGTCATCAATATCTTCTGTAGTAAACTCCCCTGCATCTTGAATTTCTGCTGGCTGTCCATTTATCCCCAGATTTGGAACAACCTCGGAATTAGTATTCTGGGATATCTGTCTAGGAGAAGTGGGTGGACTCTGATGTGCGTAATCAGTTTCAGGAACAGGAGGTTGAGAAATCGATTAAGGTGGATCATCTTTTATTAAAGGGAAAGTTAAAGGTGACTGAGCGGTTTGAGAGGCTAATTTGTGATAAGGAAAAGTATTTTCATGGAAAAGTATGTCTCTGGAGGTTAAAAACTGTATCAAGGTGATACAATTTGTAAGCCTTTTGCCCTGGGACATAACCAAGAAATATACACATGTATGCCCTTGTTTCAAATTTATGCTTCATTAGCTTAGTATTAGTGGCATAGCTCAAGCATCCAAAAGTTTTGAGTTTGGTGTAATCAGGTTTGATGTTGTGTACAATTTCAAAAGGGGATTTCCAATGTAGAAGTTGGCTGGGTAATCTGTTTATAAGGTAAGTAGCCATGAGGATGGAATATGTCCAAAACTTGATTGGTAATTGACTTTGAAACATCAGGGGTCTGGCTACTTGTAAAAAATGTTTATGCTTCCTCTCCACTACCCCATTTTGTTGGGGAGTATGTACACAGGATTTTTGAGGTACTATCCCTAGTTTCTGAAAAATTTCCTGCACAAGGCAATATTTCGGATAGAAAGTGAATTTTAGCTTTACTGTTTCAGCTAGTTTGGCAACTGACAAAGGGTTGAATTTAGCTTTGCTGTCGAAGCCGAAGCTGAAGCCGAATACCGTAGCTTATCCACTACTGTGTGCGAGTTACAATGGATTGCTTACATCTTCCAATACTTAAAGATTCCACTTTCCTTGCCTATACCTCTTTGGTACAATAACAGCGCTGTACTCCACATTGTTGCAAACCCTGTTTTCCATGAACAAAGAAAACACATCGAGCTTGATTGGCATCTTGTTCGAGACAAATACAAAGATGGTTTTGTCCTTCCACAACATTTGCCTACCAAGTTACAGCAACGGGCTGATATTTTTACTGAAGTTTTGGCATCTCCACAGTTTGCCTTGCTGCTCTCCACGTTGGGGATGATTGATCTTCATCAATCGCCTTCCAACTTGAGGGGGGACGTACAGATGATAGTATTTTGTATTTTCCTTCTTTTCTGTTAGTTGAATTGTATATTAGTTTTAGTTAGTTGGTTTGTTATCCACACGACATATGTTAATCGGTCAAGCTAGTAACTATGGCTGGCTATATAGTCTTCACTGTACCGATATTTCCGTCACTTGAATAAGAGGAGAATACATATTTTCTCTCACTAAAACTGTCTCTAAGAATGTTCAGTAATAATTGTACTTTCTAAAACACATAACGCAGCACGAGAAAGTGCCAACTTGATCGAGGTCACATTGTTCAACAACAGAACCCATACGATCTACTTCATGTGTAAATACACCGACATGTGTGATTCTCTCACAGAGCTTCCTTCCAAAAGCATCTATCAATTCAAAGTTTGGCAGTGGCGAAGCCAATGTGGTGATGTTATCTTTACATTGATGTAGTTAGTGACCTTTTTTCCATCAGAACCCCCTTTTTTCCTCTCTCAATTTGTGACCTAATTGCGAAACTATCTTGCCAACACAGCTGTCGCCCGCCGAAGTTGTGATTTAAATTTGTGGCTTGGAATGAGGTTGTGTGGTTTTATTAGGGTTGTGTGACTTCATATGACTTTGGTGTGTGGTGGCTTGCTGTGGCCGGGAGTAAGCAGTGGCGCAGATAGACTTTTAATATTGGGTATGCACAAATTAAATTACGAGAAAAATTTCAAACAACGAAACATATACATAAAAACGATTGAATATCCTATTACAATTGTACTGTAGATAGTTTCATACTTGGATAGCAACGTAAGTGATATCATTATCAAGTAGCCCTTCTAAGTATAAACAAATTAAATTTGATTCTTAACATATTTCATTTCATGGAGACATTCACGAAGGAAGGAACTTCGTTGAGTGATGATGAAATTCATTTAAAAAAAAAAAAGTTTATTAGCGAAAGATAATATTCTTTTGTTTTTTACAAAGCATATTGTTGAAACCTTTTTTAATTTATTGATAAAAAGTAAATATACCTTTATATAATTATTATTCAATTTTTTACAATGTTTTTCAAATTTTAAAAGAAATATTTTATTATTACTAACTTATATCACGTAAATAATATGTCAGACAACTTTAATTTCTTCTTCTTTTTTTTTTTTTTTGGGAAAGGATTTTATTCTTATTCTTAACATAAGAAACGCTAAATAATATTTATTTGAATGAATTTAAATAATTCAAAGATTATGCGTTACAAGCGATTTATATATGTTTTATTATTATCAAATAAAAACTTTTTGAGAAACATATATAAATTAGTTACCCTAATAGAAAGAAAAAATATATAAACGAGAAAGGAACTCCATGAGACATAAATTAATTACAATGTACCAAACTTAACTAGTAAACTAGAGAGATGGAAAAAAAATTGAAAGATTAAAGGGGGGGAGGTATCAGGCATGAATGAGAAAAAGTCAAATAGTAGAAGAATAACGGTCCGTTTGGCATCTATTATAAACAAATATATTATAAACTGTAATTATTACTTTAGTGAAAAGGGGGTTAGATTGACACATGTCATTCCTTTTTCCTTTAAAGGCGGGGCCAATTTTTTTTGCATTTTATTGGTAGGCGGGTCCACTATTTGAAAAAAAAGGATTGGAAGCTCACTTTGCACACACTTCTCTGATTAGGATTTGGAAAAGGGAAAGAAAGAGTTGACATCAATTACTAAGATAATAAATTGTCAAATTTGTCTAGTTGTCTTAGTCAGAAAGAAATGAGGGATGTTATAACACTCTTGATTATAATGCATACTAAATAGACTCTAAATTAATAAAAGAGAAAAGGAAAGTTATTTTCGAGATAAGTGCATTGGCTCATTTCCCCTTTCATCTTTCTCTATCTGCCATGAAAACACGACGACCGTTGTTGTAGAAGTGAGAAAATTTCAACTGAAAATCTCAAAAAAATAAAGGGAAGGAAAGATGGGTATACACGTGCACACCTGTAATCCCCTGTAGCTCCGCCATTGGGAATAAGGTTGGCTTTGACTCGACGGTGTTATTGCTGTGTGGTGGTGGATTTGTGGTCAGTGATTGTAGCATACTATGATCTAATACCAAATAATAAATTTTGATATGGTGTGATCACCCAAATTATTAAAATGTTAATACCTGATTTTTACAAAGGAAATATAGAAAATGAAAAATGAAATATTAGTATTTTTCAATTGCCCGGATTAAAAAATTACAGTAAGAGTGAGTTTGATTATAAATATGGAATTTACTTGAGAAAAAATATTTTCCTGTCAATTGAATTACCGAAAATTAAATTTAATAAAAAATAAATTCAAGAGAAAAATATAAATTACCTAGAAAACGAAATATATATGTATGTATATATATATATATGTACACCCCTATAGGAAAATATTTTCTTTGTTTTAAGGAAAATGTAGTCACCTGATCAAAGGGTAGAAAATATTTTCCATAAAAAAAATGTCAATCAAATATCACAAAAGTGGGAATTTAAGTGGAAAAAACCATTTTTCATGGAAAATCATTGCCAATCGTCTGATTACAAATATGAAATTTACTTTGAAAAAATGTTTCATTGTCAATTGTCGGTAATTGGATTTTATAGAAAATAAATCGCAACATGTTTGATTGAACTAAGATTCACAAGAAAAGCAAATATCGAAGTATTTTCCTTGTTTTCCTTATTGGGAAATTCTCCCATTCAAAACCAAAGGAAGGCACTCCAGAAACTGAAAATTCAAAGGTAATCTTACTATTATTGGTTGGATCATAAACATGTTATCCTACACTTTCAGTTAGAATGTGATTACCTTCGTATGTACATGACATCAAAATTGTTCATACAAGGTGCTCCTATAAGAATTCTTAAATAGGATAAGAACTTTAGAGTGGATAGAGAATCTCCTGTAGTCCCTGTTTGGATCTCACTTCCAAGGTTACCATACATCTTTTTTCAACATTATAAAGCCATCTTATCCATTTTCCATCCTATTGGCAAACCTCTATGTATGGATAAAGCCATTGCAAATAAAATTAGACCAAGTATGGCAAGAGCTTGTATTGAATTGGATATGTCTATGGTCCGTCCAGAATCGGTATGGATTGGAATGGATCAAGGGGGATTTTGGCAGCAGATTGTTTATGAAAATCCCCCAAGTTATTGCAAAATTTGTCATCATCTGGGCCATGATCATACTCAATGCATCTGGAAAAAGAAAGAAGAACCTCCATTTGTTAAAGATCCAAACAAGGGAAAAAACGTCGTTACTGAACCAGAACAAATAGATCTACAACACAAGGACAACAACTTAGGGAAGGAAGCTGGCCAAACAAGCAGGGAACATAGCTTTCTCTATCTGGAAAAGGAAAAGGAACACTTTCCACCTCAAAAAGCACAACACCAAAATGTGAAGAGAAACAAAGATCACGTGGATCAGAATCAGACAAAGAAGCTGGCAACAAAAGATAAAAAAGAGGGTCTACCAAATCTGAATCTATTACACATAAAGACAATGGTTCTAATAAAAATAATGAACCACAGCAAAACAAATCAGATTCCCCCCCTGGAGCATGTAAGGACAACTCTTGGTAGCACAATTCCAGAGGTAAAGGAGTCTTTGGAGAATGAAGACCAAAACTCTGACCAATGGAAGAGTAGACTCAGTGCCAAAGATTGGAGAAGGCTCGTAGAAGTCAATGGCTCAAACTTTTTGAGCAGTCCCAACCTAATGTCCCAGCCATGGCCCACAAAAGAAACATAAGAAAAATAAAGAAACAGAAAAAGAAATGGATTGGTGAGGACCTACTAGAGCACTTGGTTATTAACAAGTCCAACAGACAACTTGCCTTGCTTGAGGAACTCTTTGATCACAATCCATTCTCATTATTACAGCAAGGTAAGAAAAATCATGTTAGACATGATACATATGAAGAGGTGAAATACAATCTAATAATGAAACTGATGGGTTGAGGAAGAAGAAATAGATTCCAGTGATGTGTAGAATATGACAGCCAAGATGCAGAGGCCCAAAGCCTCCTTAACCCTTTTCCTAACAATGATGATTAATATCATGATATGGAATGCTAGGAGAATTGCTAAAAGCAATGCAAGAAACATAAACAGAATATATATGCTGATACACAAGCACAGACTAAACTGCCCAGTGGTGATTGAACTTGTGGTAAGTAATGACAAGCTCTATTCTCTATGTTTAATGTTGGGATTTCATCACTATAAAGCCAATAATAATGGGAAATTTTGGATTATGTGGAAAGATAGCATCTAACGCAACATTGAAATAGTAAATGATCAACTTATCCATACAAAGCTTTCAAGCCCTGCTACCAATGGATATTTCTTTTTCACCGTCATTTATGCTGATTGCTATTACATGACTAGAAGGACATTATGGAAACAAATGCGTAGTTTAGCTGATCATTGCAATGAGGCTTGGCTAGTTGCTGGGGAATTCAATACTGTTAGATTTTGCTCTGATAGAAGTGATAATTCTATTACTAGATACCGCGTTCAGGAGTTTGAAGAGGCCATTTTTTATTGTGGTTTATTTGTTATGTCTACTAATGGATATGCCTTTGCCTGCTCCAATGGTAGTCTTCTTGAAAAACTAGATAGAATTCTAGATAATATTGAGTTTGCTAATTTAGCAACCAACTCCAAAATTTCAAGCTTGCGCTCTACAGATTCTAATCACTGCCCACTCCTAATTAAAAATATTATTCAAAGAACTCAGAGTCTATTTTCCTTCAGATTTGTAAATGTGTGGGTTAAGCACCACACATTCTTTAACATGGTTGAACAAGAATGGCATAAGGAATGTGAAGAGAATGGAATGTGGAGGCTCTACATCAGAGAGGTATTTAAAAACATTCACTCCCAAGTTGCTGATGCTGAATCGGCAGTGGAAAAAGCTAAAGATATATTCCAAAGAGATCCTTCTGTCACCAACACAGAAGAGTAGAAAAAAACTCAGGCAATTTTAAATCAAGCACTTATCTTTGAAGAGGAATTTTGGAGACAAAAGGCAGCTGTCCATTCGCTCCAGTATGGTGATAAAAACACCAAATATTTTCATGCAATGGTGAACAAAAGATACATCAAGAACATGATTAATACCATCAATTGGCAAGGCAGAGACCTAACAACAGAATGGAAAATCTATGACTCTGCAGTCCAATATTTATAAAATCTGTACAAGGAGGAACAGGTTGAAGAAGATGAGGAATTCTTTGCTGTTATCCCAAAACAAGTCATAGATGAGGAGAATGAGATGCTTATGAGAATCCCACAGGAAGAGGAAATTCATAACACCCTTTCCCAGATGGATGGCTCTAAAGTTGATGGCCCTGATAGGTTTACTACCCTATTTTTCCAAAAATGTTGGCCTATCTTGAAAAATGATCTTTGTGATGCTATACAAGATGTTTTCATGGGACAATATATGTACAGGAGCTTTACTAGCACCACCATCTCTCTAATACCAAAAAAGGATCATCCGAAAATTTTGGCTAACAGGTTGGCTCTTATCCTTCTCCAACTCGTCAGTCAAAATCAGAGTGGAAATTTTGGCTTACAGGTTGGCTCTTTTCCTTCCCCAACTCATTGGTCAAAATCAGAGCGGATTTGGGAAGGATAGAGAAATCTGTGATACTTCTTTGAAAACGTAGTTATGAATTTCCATGAAGTAGGGTCAATCCAAACAATGCTGTTTTACTGGTTCTATTCCAATAGGCAGATGAAAGGGGGTCGTATTAGAACAATTATACCTTGTTTGATTTTATGGTTCATCTAGACTAGCTGAAACAGTACAAAGCATCAGGGAATTAAAATGAGTGATGAAGATATCAGTGAAAAGGTTAGAAGAATGCTTGCCTAAATGAATACAAGGGGCATTATTCATGCAAAAGGCTGGCGAGGATATGAGGAATTTGCAAGAAGGATTCAAGTACGTATTCAACGTAAGAAAACCAGGTGGATTAAGATTAAGTGGAAATGTCCACCTTAGGGCTTCATGAAATTTAACATTGATGGGTATCGATGTAGAGAAACAAGACACATCTCTGGAGGTAGATTATTAAGAAATGCAAATGGAGACATGATAACAGGTTTCTTTTCCTATTAGCATCAGGGATCAGTTTTGGAATCTGAGCTCAAAGCCATTCGTAGGAGCTTTGAAATTGCAACAAGTTTCAACATAAAAAAAATCTTAGCACTGAAACTGGTTATCTTGAAGCAATTAGTTTCCTTTGCAATATGAAAGAATGTCTATAGAGATTTTACCAACTAATCAGACATATTCAGTTAAAAGCCAACAAGTTTAATGTCAAATTCCAACACATTCCTAGAAAGGGTAACTCGACAGCTGATCACTTAGCATAGTTGGGATTTAACGAGAAAATCTCCAAGGAAGTGACAGATCGTACATCTAATACACTCAAAGAAATTGTGGAAAAAGAGAAACGAGGCGTTACCTACAGAAGATATATTGGATAAGTTTGCTGATATTCAAAAAACAAGGATTTGTGTATCAGATACCTCTCTTGTGATTCTGAAAGATTTGATCTCTAATGCATTGAGTGGCTCTAGGATTTTCTGCAGGGAAACCAGCCCGTGAGAGCCACTTTTGGGTTTCCAGATCTGCCATTCTGAAGATCTTTTCCATCCGACTTTTTCTACTTTTGCTTATGTTTCCCAAAATGGTTTGAAGCTCCTTTTTAAATATGTGCATAGATTTTTGATTCACATAAGCCTTCTTCCCGCATCTCCTGTCTCATACAACAGTATCCAAATGGATTTCTCTTCCACCTATTATATAACATTCCCTCTTAACCAACCACTTCCTCCATGGATTGTGATTCAGTGCTTGGAAAAAGACCGTGAAATGGAGCAGACTAGCATACCAATGGTAAACGTCCTTCTTATGGATTCCACATTTTTTATCTTTGATGTAGATAGGAAGGATGTCGATCTTGCCAAATGCTGTGTCTGAGTTGAGGATAAAATTCTTAACCTCTTTACGCTCTCTGGGTTCATCTGAAGGGGGCGACGGACATCATTCTTGACATATACCCCTATGTGAAAGCACTGTTTCCAAAGCCTTCTACCTACTGGGAAATCAAAGAAAGCTTGTTTTCAGCAGAAATCTTTGAGGTGGAACACCATACCCTTATTCTAGACCGAGTCCTTCTGGATACTCTTGAAGATTTCACCATCTTCTCAAGATTCTACCCCTACATCCCTAAACGCCAATTGGGAAGATGGATTTTTATGGAAAAAATTCGCATAGAACACCTGGCTTTTCTTATTGCTTTAGCTATTGACCGCGTGAAGAGGATTGGATGTGTGACCCAGAGGTTGGGAGGCATCGAATTCATCCCCTGAGCTTGCCGATGGACTTGGGTGTTTGTTTTCCCCAGTTTCCATTGCCACTGCTTTGTTCGTTCACTATTTCCATCTAACTAAAGGCCTTCTTTTGTCTCTCCAAAACAGGTCTGGTTCGTTGTGTTTGTCTCTGTCTTGTAACGCCCTTGTCCATGGGTGAGTCTATTTTTAAATTAGATCGTTGTAATAATGTAAACCCATAGTCCGTGGACGAGTCTCCCATTTCCTTGTATGCCTATTGTCCATGGGCGAGTCTGTGTTTTCGTTTTTCTAGTGGAAATGAAATTTATATTTCAAGAAAAAAAAGTGTGAACATGTCACCAAAATATAGTCCATGGAAAAAAAAGTCGACCAAACACAACAAAAGTGAGAATTTAAATAGAAATAATTATTTTCCATGGAAAATCTATACCAATGAAACACACTATAAACTTGAGTAATAATGATCTAATACTAGATGCTGATGTTACATTGTATTATGTGACATGTCAAATGGCGTATATCTGATAGGCCACATAAACATCTAGCGACAATAGGCAACTAGACGTCTGACATTAAATCATTTTTACCCTAAACTTCTCCGAAAACTTACACACATCACAAAGCTAAAGAGGATTTGTGCATGGTTGGAGTCAACACCTATTTAAAACAAGTTGACACTATTGACGAAGTCAAAATTTCAGATGACCTGGATGATGACGACTTGATTTTCTCACGAGCGTGGCAACTTGCAAAGAAGGCCTCAAGTGATGACCTAGAAGCTCATCCGGTGTGGGAATAAGTATTTATGGGAGAGAATAAAGAAAAATGTAAAAAGTAAAAATTGATAGCAACTTACTTGCGAAATATGTTCACCTTTATCTATAGGAAACTAAAAACAATATGAAAAAATAGTACCATAATGGGCTTGTGTGGACCCCTTGTTGAACCAATATAGGACCACTAAAAAGATAAAGGCTCGATTCTTGTAAGTTAGATTTTACCTTTGTCAACTACTTTGTGCAAATGGTTGTGCGATTACAAGTCCCACCAATGGCAGGTCTCTAAGCAAAAACAAAACTGTCTACATCGTGGATAACACTAAGAAAAACTAGCAACGAAACAAAATTAAGATTGATTCCATTCATAATTTAAATTAAGCCAAAGATAAGTACATTATATTAAAGGATTTAGTACATCAAACGCATCACACGTTATTTGACAAAAGTCTCCAATTGAAAACAGTTCAAGAACAGAAGTCAGAAAATTCTTACATACGACTTTATTGCTTAAAATGGAATATATCACACCATGAATACTGCAAATATGAAAACGATAAAGCTAAACCCGACTTCGTTAGTGTTGAAGTTGAAGCTTCCATTTTAATCCTGTAAAGTACCTGGAGCCATCAATTATATACTCATTGATTTGCATCTTTGATAGGAACCTGTCTATCAAACCATTTAAATTCAGGTACGGTTACTGTCCATTCGTTTATCCATAGTGTCTTCTTTGTGAGTTGTGACAATGCTAGTAGGGAGAATGAATGCAACGCCATTAGAGGGGGGGGGGGGACTGGCTTCATAATTCCATGCTTTCCATTCATCCAGAATGAAGAGAAGAGAGATGGGTATGGCGACAGTTTTGTAATCGGCTGCCAGGAGGGGGAGGGGGGGGGGGAGCGGACAAGCTGTGTTATGTTGTAGAATAATGCTATATAACATTAATGGTACTTGACACTAGTCTAGGTGACAACTAATGTGATATTAAATGATAAGTGAAATTAAATGTTGGAATAAGTGATCCACTTTATTCATCTCATCATTTAGTTCCACTTTGATATGATGCCAACTACCAGTGGTGCTAAATAGCATTACTCTTTATTGCATAAGGAAGATGACGGCCAGATTTTATCACTGAGATGGATGTGAATATGCGTGCTAATATTCCACGTCGACGACCACTTCAGCGAGCCGTTAGTTTTAATGTCCGGGACATTAATTTCTGTTATTTTGTTTGACGGTTCACTAGTAATTGAAATTTAGTGACCTAGTTGCTAGTAAAATGAAAGTTCGGCGATTGAAGATGCATTTAGCCCTTCTTTTATCCGTTACACAATTGCAGAGTGATAATGCATTTTTCTTCATGGTGCCAAATGACAAAATGCTCATGTTCTGCGTAGTCGTTTAACGGATTTCAGATGCAAAAGTTAGGGAATTGGGTAGTCCCAATTTCCTGCTATACATTTGGGTTGTCTAATGATCTCTTTCACGTGAGCGACATATGGTGAGATATCATATTTAGGGAAAGCTGATAAAATATGGTAATTTGGATTTTTTGGATAGATTTACTAAGATTAATTTTTACCGCACACGACTATCTCAATCTAAGGACCATTACTCTGTCCAAAATATTTCTCAAATTAGTTGGTAAACAAACTTCCCAAAATAACAAATACTCCATCCGACCTGGAAATAATCCATTATTCTTTTTATATTCATCCCAAATTATGTTCTAATTTCTTTAGTTGATCTCTTAATTTTTTTATATTATAAACCCTATTTAATGTGTATTCAGTAAATAAAAATTATTGAAGTGGAATAATACTATTAAAAAATAAAAAGAGGTATAATTAGGAAAAACTTTTTAAATCCCACACTTTCAAGAATATTAATTCAGCTTTCTTAATTTATACGAAAATGGGTAGATGAGTATTTTCATGAGACAGAGGGAGTATTACTATTCCTTTCAAATAAATAAATACTAAGGTTAATTACACCTAACATCCCCAACCTTTCAAGTTATTATTGTTCACGTCTCTAGCCTTTAATTTTCCTTCTGGGCATTCTCAACCTTTTAAAAAGTGTTACACATAAGGTCTTTGAGACATAACCCGTTTATTCTTCTATTAAGTTTGGGGGTATTATTGTAAAATATAAAAAAATAATTATTTTAATGTCTAAAAACAAGAGTGAAAGGGGAGACACCCTTCTTTTGACTGCCAGAAATGGCAGCCCTTTCCTGTAGCCTTTGGAAGAAGGGAGTCTCCCTCCTGTTCTGTAGGAAATGGCAGCACTTTTGGCTGCCATTATACCCAAAGGCTGCTTGCCAGAAATGGTAGTTTTAAAACACTAAAATATTTATTTTTTTGTATTTTAGCATAATGTCCCTAAACTTAGCAGAAGTATAAATGGTTTCCATCACAGAGACATTAAGTGCAATGCTTTCAAAAGGTTAAGGATGCCTAGAAGGAAAATTAAAAGTTGTGGATGTGATCGATAATAACTTGAAAGGTTAGGGACATTAGGTGTACTTAACCCTAAATACTACCATTAACTTGTCGTCAAAGTAGGGGTGCAGGTGGGTTTATTTGGGTTACTTTTTATTAATGTCAAACTAATCATAAAGTGATTTCGAATTTTTCCAAACCAATTTTTTGAGTTAAAGCATAAACATTAATCGCATGATATTATGTGACATTGTACAATGAAACAACATATTTGCCAAAAAGATGTATGAAGATTTACAATTAAATGAAGAAAAAGATGAATTTTTGAACTATTATTATAAGAAAATATGACAGTAATTTAGAAATAAAAATTTGTGGAAAAAAACAAATAGACCATTTAGAAATTGGTGGGTTAATGGAGGAAATGAAATGTATTTATATTTAGCTATGGCTAATTGGAAACTGGAAAGGAGATGGAATATAGACAAGTTATGTCATTATTATTATTTTTTAATTTGGCCGAGCCAGCCCTTTGAAACATTTTGAAAAAGTTGAAAACTAAACAAAACTATTTCAAAGTGATTCTGTTTGGTCAAGATCAAATCATTTATGGGTCCACTTAAACCCGAAAATGTTTAACACTAGACGTTTAGTGGTGTAGTAATAAGAGACAGTGACGTGATATACGTTGATATTATGACATGTGCTATTATTATAGCACTAGACATTTGACGTTTGAATATTCTTAAACTAAACTAACGGTTTTGAAATTGAATAATGATAAACTTTCAAGTTGGTTCATCAGGCAGTTCACTGGCTGTGTATTAATATGAAAGATAAAACTGTCAATTAATGCATTTAAACAATTTGAGTAATGATATTTTAGGGTTAAAATTGTAAACCGGTGAACTAATTGGTAAATTAACTTAGAAGTATAACATTACTCTTTGAAATTACAGTTTTGTTATAGCCTCCCTTTGGACGAGTAAACAAGAAATAAGAGGAAATAGCGTAAGAGCTTGTTCTCGAGAGCTTTATGTTAAAAGAGATTAGATATATGAGAGAATGTGTAGTGAAAATGTAAAGAAATATTACTGAAAAGTGTGAAAATTTATTTTATTTTATTTTTATAGAGAATATGTGATTGATATTGATTCGTTAAATTTTTAATTAAAGACCATAGGGCTGCATGTGTTAGGACGGTAAGAGCACTATTAGTGTTGGGAAAAAACTCAAATTTGAGTTTTTCCCCTAATAAACTCAAATAATGTGATAGTTTTGGAGTGAAAAATGTTATTTGGGGAGGGGGGAGCCAAATGAGGGTTTTTTTTTTCATAATTTAGCTCCTCATTTGGCTTTTTACCCCTTCATTGAATGTAGCCCACTTCCATTTTAATCTAATGAAATTTCACCACGTATTCAATTTATATTTTTCTCTCTATATTATTTTGAAATAGGTTTTTTTCCTTAATTTTTTTCCGTTTTATTTTCTCTTTCTATATTAATCTTGCTCTAAGAACTGCGTTAGCCTGGGAAAACACAAAATCAGACAAACCCTTCCAAAATCTGAATAGCTAGAGAAATACTTGTGCGTACGGCGTCCTCTGATTTGTAAGCATTATTTCTCCTCTTTCCACCAGTCCACCTACTATTCTTGTGCCCAGCTAAAGTGAAGTGAAGTTCCGGCTGGGTGAGTTTCGTCTCAAACACAACCATCCAATAATCCGATCGATCCTACACCTCACAGCACAGGCCGACAACCGAAACTATGGGCGTAACAGTATTGCATGCGAAATCAGACTCCGAGGTGACTAGCATAGAAGCTTCAACGCCACCAAGGTCTCCCAGGCGGCCACTGTACTACGTGCGGAGCCCCTTACACGATCTTGAAAAGATGTCATATGGGTCAAGCCCATTCGGTTCCCCCACCCATCACTTCCACTACCACTGCTCCCCCATCCACCACTCCCGAGAGTCGTCCACTTCAAGATTCTCCGTATCTTTGAAACACCCAAGAAATGCAGTGGTCGGCTGGCGGAGGATGCAGAGGAAATATAATCAAATGGGGGACGAAGCGGTCAATCACGAGGAAGGTGCAGCGGGTAGTGATGAAGATGATGATAGCCTGTCCGGTGATGTTTGGAACCTGAGGTTCTACATCGTGTGCTTTCTCTTCTCTTTTGTGCTTCTGTTCACCGCTTTCTCCTTGATTCTTTGGGCTGCCAGCGTCCCTTACAAACCCAAGATAATCGTTAAGGTACACAACAAATGCCTCTCTCTCTCTCTCTCTCTCTCTCTCATCTCTTTACTTATTGAATGAATGAATAAAAGTTGTGCTTTTCTTTAACCTCCTTTGAATGCCTTGAGTAGTGATTTATGCACGGCGGCCGGTTCGGTCTGTAAGTGAACTCGACTCACCGGTTAATGAATTAATTAGCCGGCGGGAATTCATTGAGTGATGGGTATGTAAAGTCGCTGTTACCAAAATAATTAATATGATTATTTATTACCTTACCGGGCAGCGAGCACTAGCTAGCTAGTATTGAACCTTTGTCAGAGCTATTTTGCAGAATATCGCTTTTGAGAATTTCAATGTGCAAGCTGGAATGGATGGCACGGGAGTAGCAACGGACATGTTAACTTTGAATTCAACGGTGAACATTTTTTACAGGAATTCAGCCACCTTTTTTGGCATCCATGTCACTTGCACGCCCCTTTTATTTCACTATTATGACCTCAAGCTAGCTTCTGGTCATGTAAGTTTTCTTTCTTTTACTTCAATTGCATTGCACCACAAAGGATTATGGACCTTTAGCATTTGGATCAAAGGATAATTGACTTTAAAATTTTTCTTCTTCCGTCATCGCATAAAGATAAGACAAGACGGCACAGATTAGAAAAAAAAATTGCGGGTAATATTATTGATACATTTTACAGTTATTTTCCATTTTAATTCTTCTGCCTAATTAATGATATAGAATTAATTCCAAAGAACAAAGTGGAAGAGATTAACGTCCATTTACAAGTGTTAACATTGAATATATAGAGTAAATTGCTTTAATCGTTTCCCCAGTGTTTTAGTACCTAGTAGTTTATAAGCAGACATGAAAAATAAAAATTAAATACAAACCGGATATAGCAAGTGGTCTACTTGGTGAGTAATTAATATTCGGTCAGTTTCGGGCAAGGAAGATAGGGAGAGCAAATGCCTCACAAACATAAGATGTTTTATTTTATCAGTTCGTCATATAAGGTCGAGTCCCAGATGCCAATCCCCTGGAGCTGTATCCATATCCTTGTTTACAGAATCTCTTGGTTCTTTTAGCAAAAGCACTGGTTTATAGTTATCACATGACATTCTCTCGTGTAGGAACTGTACAGGTTTACTTCATTGTCCTTGTATTGCTTTTGCTTATATGTGCTGAAATGAGCAGATGAACAAGTTCTATCAATCAAGAAAGAGTCAACAGACGGTGATAACTTTAGTTCAGGGGTACCAGGTTCCCCTTTATGGTGGAATTCCAATGCTCAGTGGTGCTAAATTTCATCTTGAGAGAGTGTCTGTGCCTCTAAATCTGACATTTGTAACGAGGTCTAGGGCCTACATTCTTGGGAGGCTGGTGAAGCCAAAGTTCTATACAAGTGTCTTATGTGAAGTCACTATGAGAAGAAACAATCTCGGCAAGCCTATTAATTTGACAAAATCTGCTTCTTGTGTTTATAATTAGGCGGACAGCTACCCTCGTGCGTTGCAAATATATTTACTCTAGCTTTTGTATTTCTATTTTGTGCCAAAAACATTTGTTAGCTGATTTTTTTCTAAAGGGTAACAAACTTTCCAGTGTTGTCCTTCCTGATTAAATGTAAGTGGTTTTTTCTTTCTGATCCTTTTTGTTAGCCTTGCTCTTAAAACCGAAACATACGTGCTCTAGCTTGGTCTCCGGTGGAGGCACAGCAGCATGGCCTTGAGGGTATTGCTATTCTGGTTGGTCGATGAAGATTAAAAAAAATAAATAAATAAATAAAAAAACCCCTTTTTTAAGATTGAGAAATATTTGTTAATTATCATGTAATTTCTGAGTCAAATAAGATGCATTACAGCCATTGTAGTAATCAATACCGGCTGAGTTTTGAGGATTTTCTATGCTTGATTACTGGTTGAGTTTTCATATTGAAAGGAGTCCGTAAGACTGCTCTGCCCCCAAAGGCTCAATTTTCCCGGTTCGTCTATAGTGTCCGAAGGGGTATGTGGCGGCCCCTTATTGGATGTGTTGCGGCCAGCCCGCAACACATCCAATAGGGGGTGGCCACATATCCCTTCGGACACCATAAGATGGTGTCTTTAGGACACCATAGAATATCTCCAATTTTCCAACAAATGGATGTACATTTGTTGATTATTCTATGTTTGTTTAAGAAAAAAAGTGGAAACCGAATCCCAAACTGTGCTATCAGCCTCTCCGTAAGGGAGAGACCTGCCCTCTTTAGAATTTTTGATCTTTAAAACTCTCAAAGTATCTGTTTCTGGTTTTGGGGCGGGGCCTTACTGCATTGCTTGATCTCAGTTGTGACTTTTCACTAGTTTGCGGAGGGAGAAATGGGTGTTTGATTCTCTTTATCAAAACAAATTATAATCTTATCTACCACTGATTTGACCACTGCTCATTTACAATAAAAAATTTTAAACTTTTATTAAATTTACACAACTCAGTTCACCTCTCTATAATTTCTCTTTATAATTCAATTTGAATAAATAGCTTCAAATTGTACAAATTTCAAGTACAACAAATCAAAATTACACGTAACAAATATAATGAAAATGAATCTGTCTGCATTGGCTCTATTACTCCTTACTTGCCACATTGGATCCGAAAACAGGGGTGTTTTTGTCCCTTCATGTCTAGCTACTTGTGTAATGTAATGTAATAATAATATAATACTAATTAATTCAAACTTAATATATATGATGATTATAGAAGATAATAATATCTCACATCAATTAGGCTTAAAGAAGCTAACTTGAATGCCGGTGTCTATGACAACATAGAGACCGGCAGCAATTAAAATTCCACTCAATCCCATTCCAAGAAGACCCAAAGCCCAGTTGAGCCACCATGTTGAACTATACATCTTAGGTTTCTTCATCTTAAGCCACATGAAACAAGGGTAAGCCAAAGTCACCGGTAATGCAATACCTCCAATTAAACCAGCCAAACTACTCACGAATGGAATTGCCACTGCAATAAAGAAGCACCCGTATCCAAACATGGCCCTGATAACTGCTCGGAGCCACCAGGAGCATGGCTTCTTAAACCTCTTGGTGTAAGTTGATTCCATCATGTCAAACATTGGCATGCCGTAAATCTGGAATGAACTCACTGCATTAATGATGACGGACAAACTTATCAATCCCAGTACTGACCGTGCAACATCTTGGCTGTGAAACGCGTACAGTGCTGTTAGCATGCCACCATTGGCCGGGATCTGTCAAGTATGCTGAAGCAGTTAAGAGAACAAATTCATTTAAGGATTTCTTTTCTTTTTTCAATTTTACACACTGATGAATGGAACTTAATTTACGATAGAGCAGTCTACTCTACTGGTTCTGGAACTGGAATTATATTACATAATTACCATGTGACCATAAGCCCAATATCCTCCAATAGCAAGTGGAAATAAGCACAATGCTACGATTAAGTAGGCAACTTTTACTCTCTCTCCACATTGGCACGCTGGAGGGATGCTTCTCATCAGAAGGCATCGTAGCCTGCATCCATCCAAATTTTGCAATTAGAATTTCTTCTTTTTATTTTTAGAATTTTAGTCAGTCTAAAACTGTGTGCCCACCTAACTCACTCGTTTTAGCTTTGAAATTTCATCATATATATCATCATACCAGTCAACATTCAAGAAAGAAAGCCATATTAGATATTACAAAGTCAAGTTCATTCAAATCCGGGGTAGGTCTGGTCAAAATCTAAACAGTACAGTGCCTATCTTTTGATTCTTTTCTTTTTCCCCACTTCAGTGAAAAATTCAAAGTGTAAAAATGAGTGGTAAAAAAATTTATTCTCAAATAATGTATAAGAAAAAATTTAATTTGAGGGAAAATTTTTTATTTAGCCCCACAAATGGACACATTTTGTCATGCTTTTTCAAATTAAAAAATGTGAGGGGGAATTCAGTAAATGAGGGGCTAAATTTAGCCCATCATTTAGCTAATTCCCCCCAAAATGGGTTTATTCCCCCCTCCCTCCAACACTATTTGTTATTGTAGGGTGAAAAACCCAAGTTTGAGTTTTTTCACCCTATATTAATTGCGTTCTTACATAGGAATCTTTTAAGTAAATGTGTAACCAAGAAAAAGGTTATGGATTCCAAATCCACACGATCAACTTAATTATAATTGGATAGTTAAAAAATAAAAATGATCACTCAAGAAATTTCAAGAAATATATTTTTAAGAAAAAACAGAAGAGGGAAATGGATTGCTCACCTGAATTTCAAGAATGAGATTATGACCTCTGAAAGCAAAAGCAATGATCCCGAGCGCGTTGAGAGTATCGAATATTCTTGCAATTTGTGTGCTGGCTCTTACCGGATTGTAAGAGACATTAGGTAACCTGCCCTCAGCCACGGACACCACCCAGATCATGGTACAATAACCCACGGCAGTAACAGCCCCTACGAGGGACACTCCTGCAATGGAGTTCAAATTTGGCAGCTGAGACAGAAGCACCGCCGCACAGGTAAAAACTAGGTACCACTCTACGGTGGTCAATGGCTTGGAAGTGCATGTGGCTCCGCAAAGTGTCTGGTAGAACATCTTAGAGGTTGAACCGCCTATCACTATAAGGGCCACACACGTACCCGCTGATAGGTACATGATTGGGAAGGCAGCCAAGAATTTGGAGAGTTTTTCCCCTGCGTGCAACAATTATACATACATTCATACATACATACATACATTATATGATGATCAATCAGGAGAAGTACCGGCCATATATACATATATACATGTGTGTGTGTGTGTGTGTGTGTGTGTGTGTGTGTGTGTGTATATATATATATATGAAGATGAGCCAGTAGGTGCTCACCAAAGGTTGCACTTGCTAATTGCATGTATCTACTGTATCGAATTCCATTTTCGTGTGATTCATGGAGTTGAACCAGTAAATATAGTGTGTACAGCTGCCATATAAATGCTAGCGTTAAGCAAATGATTCCCCATGACCTGAAACCAGAAATAATATTCAAATATGATGATAACTAACTAATATAGATATAAATATATCATTCATTCTTACTGGAAATATATATATATATATAGCATACCAGCCAAGAATGGTAAAGGCAACAGGCAGAACAAGGGCCTGAATTCCAATCCCAGAACACAAGGTATGATAAGCTGCATAGTATGCATTCCCATTTCTGGACTCAGTAATTGGAAGCCAAGCATCCTGGGGGTCTAGCTTTGTGAGTTTGAGCGCTTTCCTTATAGGGCTCCCCAAGGGGGTGATGAAGCGTGGAGTTCGAAACCTTGGAGTTTTCCTTTCAGTGCCACCGGGGGTTAGGAGGGGTGAGCGGGACAAAGACGGGGAATGGAATTGCGATGGAGGAGCTGATACTATAATAGACGGAGTCTGGGCTGTACGTGGCGTTGGAGCCACAGATGCTGGCCGAGGAGTTAGCGGAGCTGAGTTTACTCCATCCCTGTCCCCCATTATTACTTCCCCACTCACTGTTTATGCTTTAATTTCTTTGAAAAAGGATATATAGCAGGCTTATCCTATAATCTTTCTCCCCTGCCTACCTACCTCTTCCTCATAAATTAATATTATGCATGATATATGGTACCTTTATATGCGCTTATTAATGTTATGTTATGTTATGACAATAATATCATCTTAGTAACAACTACCACATTTGCCACATGCTGATATTATAACTGGGGCGGGCGGGGGACTTTAACAAAGGAAATGTGGCGGGCAGACACTGTACTTTTAGGCTGACCAGGCCTTGGATAATTGTAATCAAATGCAAACAGTTTTGACAAAATTGCTTGGCTGCTTAATTTGCTTCAAACTTCAATGGTCATGCTTGGGGTGCTTAAAAAATAAGCTTATGTTTGGTAGGTAGGACGGAAAATTCAAAAGTGAATGCAGGTATTCATATTGGATCAAAGTATCGATACTATTTCATCTTTTCTTTTTAGATTGGGACTATAGGGTTTAATAAAATGACAACGGAAGAGGAAAATTTTCTTCCTGATCAGCTACTCTTCTTGCCAACTAACTTCATTAATCTGAGAGTTGACATTAAATTATTGGGCGACGGACAAATGCAGGAAAATATATATATATATATATATATAATATTATATTTAAGGCAGCTAACTGTATTTGAATTTTGAACTATTTATAGAGCGAAAAGAAAGAATATTTTGGTCATGTATGTTTCCAATTCCACACTAGAAGCTGCCATTAGGACTTTCAGCGCCTCCCTCATGATGCTTAAAGCTTATACATTCATATTTATTGAAAACTCTATCCATAAAATTAAAAATTAAAAAAAAAAAAAGAGGGGCCGGATGATGTTATCATTTCTACACCCATATTTCCCAGCTCATACATACATAACGGATTCCCCTGTTTTGGAAAATAGGTAGAAACCAATTTTGGAAAATATCCAGATCCCAGCAACTCTACTTGTGAAAGGATTACAAAACGGGTTCCCCTGTTTGCCATTCTATTAGATCAGTCTACTTCTGTTCCTGGTTGGTTGTCTTATTCCACATTTATTTTCTCTTTTTTTGTTAAGAAATAAACAAATACATTAAGTTCAAACAAGCTGGATTCGAATGGGTATTTTTGTTGTTGCATAATTTAACTTGAAGCCCAGTCAAGATCTCAACGTTCATAGTAGTCATAGGCACTTGAAGTAAGCCCAATTCCTAGTTTAGAACATGCTATGGCTGTATCACTTGGTTCGCATGACCTGCTTCCTTAGACAAATTAAAATAATGCTCTTTGGAAGTTGGAACAGGGAATTAGTTACTTGATTTAAACAAAAAGTTAGTTTTCTGGTTACAAGTCAAGGTATAACAACTCGCAAATGAGATTTCACTCGTGATGTAAACATCGCTTGTTTAATTGCCATGACCGGTACACTAAAAGCGAGGCTACAAAGCTCGCCCAATTTTTGGTAATTTAAACATATACAAACTTTCCTGTGTTTTAAAAGATTAGTAAATAAAAAATGAGTTTACCTTCTATTACTCTTTCACTATGTTTAAATATTAATACTATTACCATGAGATGTTAGTTGTATACAATCTGTATTTTTATTTTCATTTCATTTTTTGAAACTCCTTCCACCCATATAAACTAATTAATACTCTTATCTCTTTTAATTTTTTATGTTTAATACCAAAATTGATATGCATGAATTATTTGGCAAAGCTATGTCAAGTTTTACTAAAGGTTTTTTGGAACAATTTCTAAGAAGCAAATCGTTAGTCAACCTTTTAAAAATGACTTACTTAATATCCTTTTTTGTATGATGATGAAGGTAAACTTTGAAATTCCTCTTTGCAAATCTCCTTGCCACTTAGCTGAATTCGTAGAAGAGAATTTTTCTACATTTTATTTATGATAATTATTCTCTCACAACCTTTATTTACGTTAATTGGCCATGCATGAGTGCTTTTTCTTTTAACCTATTTGTTGTGTTAATTATCTGGTAAATTTCATCGGCTTAATAATTTGCATTTTCAATATCCCTAACATATGATGCCAATTAAGAGATAAATAGATAGGAAAGAAATAACTGCGTAGAAATTTGCACCTCTCAAATTCTTAACCTCTCAAGTAGTAATAATAATAATTGTTGAAATAAGTAATAATTATTGTAAATAATTATTGTATTTAGTGAATGACTCATGTACCCCCTGAAAACCTAGACTTGTACGTATAAATAGGTTGCTCTGATTCTCATATTGATATACAATTCACGAGTTTTCTCTTCAACTTTGCCCTCTATTTTTCTATTTTTTCTTCTAGTTTATTACACGTTATCCGCATATTCTTCAATTATTTTGCATTAAATCATGAATGAAATCATACATAATATGATTTTCCTTCAAAACGTAGGATGTCAAGGATTGAAATTCTTTTCTTGACATATGAGACGATTTTTTTTTATTTTAATGTTTACATATCATCTTATTGGGATCTTCATCCAATTTAATGGTGAGATGGATTCCAATTTGATACATGAAAACAATTTAATGGAGAGATTTTTTTAATATGCTTATGGAACGAGCTGCCAATTTAATAGTAAGATTCTTTCCAAATATTTAATTATTATAGATTTTCCAATAAAAATGTTGATGGAGTGAGATAGCAAGTGTTACACACGATTCTCAAATTTAATTAGAAAGGATTCAAGCAATTAGATAACAATATTTATTTTACACTTGGACTGCTAATATTCAATTTCAATGAGTTTTTAGCATCCAATTATTTATGTCATATTGACAATTACTCTTTTGTTTTACCATATGAAGGAGATCATGAATTCTCTCTTCATTGATCCCTTTCCTTAAATAATTGTGGCGATCAATCGCGTAATGAATGTGAATATGACAACCACTATTTATATAATTTCTATCATTCCTTCTTGTTGTTGAAACGATATGATATACTACTATACATCCATGTGTTATGATTGATTTTTTTATTGGATATAATATTATATTTACAAGTGACACATCTCCATACGTTATGACTAATATAGTCTTTGTGGGGATTTAATCTTTAATTATATTAATAATACTCTTGAATATTATTATGATTGCATGATATAATTCTTAAAGAATTAAAATAATATCTAATTAAATATTCCAGAAGAATATAACTGGCCCTACTTATGTAAATAATTATGATTTCCTGAAGAAACATAAATTCTATCTTTATAGATATTTTTGAATATTATTGATATAGAATGTTTCATTGTATTCTCGAATAATCACAACTTCTCTCTTGTTAAAAGTGTATTCTAGTATAAGATAGTTTGCTCCCAAAATTATGAAATTTATTGTTAATTGTGACTTCCTGAAGAAACCACAATATTTATTCTGGAAGAATATATTTTTTGATCCTGAAGAATCATACTTTTATTTTTACTTATCATTATTATATTATTATTAGTCGGTTTTAGAACGTTTATAAAGTATTACATAATTCGTTTATTCGTAGCGCATATATTTTTTTGTACTTTCTCGAAGAATGACTAATAAAATAATTGTATTAATAGTTCTAAAGATTATTGTAATCTAAATACTATATATTCTTGTGGTTCCTGAAGAATCACCAATTACATCTCATATTCCAGAAGAATATGATTGGCTTTAGAAAAGCCATATAAGACTTGTCGTAATTCCTGAAGAAACACGATTCTACAATTCTTAATAGTCTTGAAGATTATTAAAATTAATACATTGTGATTCCTGAATAACACAGCATGATTTCACCATATTCTAATTGAATATGACGTGTTTCTGAAGAGCACGATATATGAGATTTAGGTATGTGTTTTCTTGAAGAAAAACACAGTAAACAAATATTCTTGAAGAATATTTCATATTTCTCAGAAGCAATTATCTCTTTTTATTATTCGGTATATGCATTATTTATTTCTTATTTTATTATTTACTTTTAGTTCATTATTATTTTAATTAGATTAAATAAGTTGTTGCTCTCGAAGTAGCACGTCTAATTGTAATATTCTAAAGAATATTACATGCCCCTAAAGAGCAATTTATATTGGATCTAAGGATCTAATATATTTCGTAATTCAATATTCCTAAAGAATATTGATCTATTGCTTCTGAAGTAGTAATAACCCAAATTAATTCCAAAGGAGAATATAAATATTCATGTCCCGTTGACATTGAATTTATAACTCTACATATCACAAAGTTATACAAATAGCCAATGTCATCAAATTTTAGTAGTTACACATTACATATCTGCAAAAATTATTTGTCATGAGCCATTGATGCTATAGTACATCTAATATCAAGTGGCTTGGGTAAAACAATAAAAGAAGGAAACATATCTAAGAGTGTAAAAGCACTTAGTTTCCTTCTTTATCATTTTCACAATAACTTGAAAGTTGAGTACCTTATCATCAAAGATCCACATGATACATGAAAAATCATGAGTTACGTCCAACTGGTTTCACTGCATTGTCTGAAGCAAATGCAACATCTCATTGTGAACCGTGGGTGAAGACATGGAAAAACTCATGAACAAAAATCTGACAGTTGATGCATAAAAGCGTCCAATAATGATAACTCATCTAAAAGGGAGCATCAAAGCGCATTTAGCATATACCTGTCGTATGGAAAAATACTTTGTGGATCTCTAACTAGTAGTCAATCAAGGGAAAATGGAAAGTGAAGACTAATTTCCTTGATTATGATGGTCAAGTAATTACTCACTTTGATGTTTCTGATTTCTTTGCCGACCCAAAAAGGAATATTGGTAACCTGATTGGTGCTTAATCATAATAAATTATTCTAGTTGATAATGCAACATCACATATTATTATTCAAGACAAAGTACTTTCTGAATTAACGTTAGCTAAAAGTATGTTATTACTATATATCAGGTGCATCGAACATTGTCAAAAGCTCTAGAAGAGCTTGTGTTATTTTGACAAATAATACTAAATTATATACTGATGATGCACTTTAGTAAATTCAAGAGAAATTTGTTGTTTGCTGATTTTTAAAGATATCCACTATATATTACATTGAGATAATGCAAAAAGATAATAAAATTTTTGCATTAATTCCTTTGTATCTGGTTGAAAATAGATAAAGGAAAAATTCGCAGTACTGCCATCTGGAATGTATTATACATTCATAAAAGAAATTGAGATAAAACATACTACAAACCCGAAGTTCGTTGATCAAAAGAGCTTTATACCTTGACATGATAAGTTTGGGCATATATAAACAACTATGATGTGGATAAAGAACCAGAAGTTTCTTTTGGCAAATGGTTTCCCATGTGCTGTTGTGAGCAGGGCAAGTTAGTCATCAAATCTTCCAGTATGAAGGTTAATACTGAGTCTGCAATTTTCTTGGAAAGAATTCATAGAGATATATATAGGTTGATATACCCACTATGTGGATCATTTATAGTATTGACTGATGCTTCTACTAGATGGTCATATGTTCGCTTGTTTTCTACTAAAAATGCAGCTTTGCTAGACTACTACTTGCTCATAGAATAAAACTAAAAAGCCCAATTCCTCAATCAAGAAAATTCATCTTAATAATGTTGGTGAGTTTTGATCTCAAGCAATCAATGATTATTGCATGGCAATTGGAATTGAGATTGAATATTTAGTTATTCATGTCCACACTCAGAATGGTTTAGTAGAACTATTTATTAATGTCTTCAATTAACTGTTAGACTATTATTTATGAAAACAATAATTCCAACTTCTATTTGGATCATACCATATTATATGCTGTAATAATGGTTCATATAAAGCCAAACATCTATCATCAGTATTCTCCCTTATGGCAGTCTTTGGTTGAGAATCTGATACCTCTTGTTCAAAAAGTTTTGGTTGTGCTGTTCAAATATATTACTTGTTATATTGGACTAGAAGTTCAATATTATGAAATTTTATTATTTAGCATGACCAATTAGACCATCCCAGTTTGTTGATGATAAGAATTATCGTGAATCATGTAAAGAACTAGAAGGTTCTTCCATTTAAAAGAATTCTCATGTGCTGCAAGTTCTCAGGCAATTTGATTATTAATAATCACTAGTTATTTGAAACTAAGTTTCAAATATATCTAAAAATGTTTAGGGTGAACCATGTGGGCCCACTCACCCTCCATATGGACCTTCTAGATTATTTATGAATTTAGATTCACTAGAGGTCACATGTCAAACTCGTAATCAGAAGTTTGAGAGCATATTTGCTCAATTGATTGATTATGAGCAAAAGTTCCAGATATTATAAAAGGCATATGTATCTTGATAGTAAATATTATCCCAAAAGTCATTAATTATTCATATATTAGTTGAGATATTAATTGCCTATGGTTAGTAAATTAATATTAAACGCCTTAAGTTATTTGTTATACTATTAATTGAGAACAAATTATTTGTGTTTAAGTGATATTGATCTTTCACTTATAACAAATTTTATATAACATGCAAATAGAATATATGATATTCCCTATATTTGGCTTACAGTCAAAAGCATCCATCTAAAGTTTATAAATGTGATATGTATAGTTGTTCCACCACACGTACTAAGATAGATATTATTGTAATACTGAGAATACAAATTGGAATTGAATCCCTATTTGTATACTTCATCCATGAAGGATGATATATTGTATCATGTTTTTCTGACTGTTTCTTAAACTGAACAGTCTTCTCTGCATTAGAGAGAGGAATTAATAGTTGGTAGCAAATATGTAAAATGCGTGTTTATAGTCCTCGCATAGTATAACGCAAACTTGAAGTTTGCAAGATTTGTGCATTCCAGATTACTGAAACCCTAGACTTGTACCAATAAGTAATTATTTTATTTAGTGAATGAATCTTGTACCCCTGAAACCCTAGACTTGTACCTATAAATAGGTTACTCTGATTCTCATATTGATATACAATTCACGAGTTTTCTCTCCAACTATTCTCTCTATTTTTCTGTTCTTTTCTTATAGTCTATCACAATAATTATTTTCTTAATTTCATATATTAAGTTTGAACTAATTAAGAATATATCCAGTCAATAAATTTCTCTATTTTTCTTTTTTCAAAATGCCCAATAATAACTTACCAAATATACAATATAGACATTATTGCATTGAAGCGTTTATTGAATATAATGCCAATGTTCTTTTCCATATATACACCGTCAACATTGTTGCATTGGAGATGCGCTCACTACTACAGATTTGACCAAACAAATTGCCAATACACGTCGGTTGGTCAAAAATACGATGCCTATACAAAATGCGGTGGCAATTTCGATATATTGACAATCACTATAAACGTCGGTTCTTGAGGAGAACTGACGCCTATTCTTGAACCGACGCTTATTGTTTAGTAATACACGCCGGTTCTTCTCAAGAACCGACGTATATTATTAATATGGGCATCTATTAATTATCTCACTTTAATAATTCTATTTTTTTATAACTATATGTACATCAAATAGGGGCATATAAGACAATCAATATTTCAACTACACTTTTAAAAGGAAAGTAGACTATATTTTAGGACTGATGAAAAAGCATAATGGACTATTTTGTGCGACAGAAGTAGTAATAATTAATGAGGGTAAATTAGGTTTTCAAGAAAATACAAGGGGAAATAAGGAAATAATTTTTTTTCCTTCATTCACTCCTTTTTTTTTTTTTTTGGCAAACCCTTCATTCACTCTTTTAACATATAGTGAAGTGATAAATAAGCAATCTTTGTAATTTATAACTAGTATTTTCACTTATCATGTACTTCTTAGCTTCTAATCAAATTTTTTGTGCAAGATTAAATGTCATGAAGGAATTCTAACGTGGGAAAACCCAAGGGTCCTAAGTGAAATTTAACAGGGAAAAATCTATCTTAAGAAAAAAGGAATAAAGTATGAAGCCGGCCTAGGAGACTGCATATTTAAGGTAAAAAAGGGCTAAATAAAAAACCTACGCATGCATTTAGGAATCTAAATTAATTAATAAATTAGGGCCAATAAAAAATTAACATGTAGGGATGGGCATAAAAACTGGTCGAGCTGACCCGGTCTGGCGAACCGAATAAGTTCGATTCGCATGAGTTGGTTGATTTTAAGAAAAAACCAAGTTTTTTGCTGGTTTAACCGACAAAACAGAACTGAACTGGTTCGCCGGTTCGGTTCAGATTCCACTTTTTCCAGACTGATTTTTGCCGGTTCGGTTCCAGTTCCGGGCTAGAAATGAACCAAATTAACTGATGCCCACCCCTACCTACATGTGTATTCAGGGACCCAAATTAATTAGTAAACTAGGGCCTCTAAATTCACATGTCAATCATTGATTTTACCATATAAGATGGAGTAAGTACTCACGGAGTACTAGAAATTTCTTTGATTTAATTATCACATATCATTTTTTTTTAATGACGGGATACATTTAAAAATTTTGACCGGTGTACTTTAAAACCATATGAAAATATATAATTTTTTATTATTAGATAATACTTTTTGTTTATTTAAAATTATAGCAATTCTCGCAATAAATTTTAGAAATCAAAGTTTCATTTGGTACAAGAGACACAATGTTAAAGATAAAAATACAATAGAAATAAGTTAATGATGCTATTGTAAAGATTTAAAAACATAAAAGATGTAAAGTACAATATGATTGTGAGGTGTTTAGTAAAATATGTTGACTCAATAGAATCAATCTAAAAGATGTAGGCCATAACAGAAACCGATATGACGCTAATCAGTTCGGCATTTCATGAACCGAAACCAACTAAAACCGTCGGTTTCTAAATTAACTGGTAGTTTTGGTTGGTTTTCGACCCTTCTTCTGGTAGTGGTCGGGTAAAACCCACTGAAATGTCAATGCCGGTTGGTAGGCACTGAAAAACGCCTACCCCTAACTAGTATTAATTATGTCACGTCATTGTCTAGTGTTGTAACATCTGTTGCCTGAAACCAACTAAGAATTTGTTATATTTATTTTTGAAAAGGATAATTTCATTAATAAGAAAAGGAACAAGATACAAAGCGGCCAACCTCTACATCAATCAGAGACGAAGTCGGGAATTGGAACAAGGCCTAGCTAAATTCCGTGAGGAAACTTAGTGCAACGTGTGGCACGGGGTTGGAAGGGGTAGAGCCCTTTCCTCGGGGTTTGGGTCCCCAAAAATTGTTTTTATCTACTATAAATTGGTTCGGATCTGAATTTATCGACTTCATCATGATATAAAATACACTAAACATGCACAATCATTGTAACGAGATAAATCCTCACGGCAAATAAAAGATATATAATTGTATAAATTAGCCAATACACACTAATTGACCCTTGTCATTAGAAAAATACTTATTTTAATTTTTAATTGACAAATTACAAATGTTAAGTCATTTTATTTAGAAGAATACAGTCAGTATAACAAATTATAATTGAGAGTGTAATGAGTATTATTGCAATTTGTTTCCAATAACTACTCCTAAGACCAAAATAGTTATAATTGAAAGTATTTTTTCCAATTTATTACAAATGTAACAACTTACATGTAAAAATCCTTATATAATACTAAAAAAACTAGCCCTTTTTTAATCATTTGGATTTTTTTAAAAGCTACGCAGTAAATAACAAAAAAATTTGCACATATAGAGTTGTAAATTGATATATTATTTGACAAAACTAGTGACTTAGGTAGAATCAATTACAACTTAAAAAAATATATTAGTATGAATTAGATAATAATTGACCCTCTTTTTTCCCCAAAACTTATTTTATTAACAAAATAAATTTGGATACAATAATCGGACACTATACTAAGAAAATTGCTTGCTTCACTCTCTCACTGTGCACTCAATTTTCTTAATCACTCCACTAACTAATACTGTAATGTGTTGGAAATTTAATCAATTTCCTTAAACCCATGTGATTTAAATAGGCAATCGATATGTCAAATAATAATATAAATGCGGAAACGTAAATAACACCAATAATTATTTTATGTCGTAAAACTCTCCAATGAGAAGGGAAAATCGACGGGACAAACTGATAACTCTACTGTCACGAAATAATAATGAGAATACAATGTTTAACTTCTCAAGATTCTTGCCCTAAATCAAGAGATAACAACACACTACCACAACCACGCAACAACGTCAAGAATAATATTCTTGACACCACAATAACTTATTTAACAACAATAGATAGAATCCAATAATCAACTACAAGAGATAAAGAAAAGATAATACCTAACCCGTTCTAAGAATTAACATGGAGAAAACCACCGCTTGAAACAGACTAATACCAAGTCAAAACTTTGTTCCAAGCAGTACACAAAAAAAGGCTGAATTTTTCTTTCCAAATTCTCTCGGCTTCCGTGCGTGAATTGTTGTTTAATTCTCTGCCCCCCTTTTTTTTGGTTTTTGCATGCATGCCTTAATTTTTGGCTAAAGACATATATATATATATATATATATATTTCAATAAACCTAATTCTTATTGGGCCAACACATCATGTGCTGGGCTTTTAGGCCCATCAATCTTATTCTCCAGTCCATGAGGGAGGTACACCAATTTTCAAGTGTATCACTTGAAATGCATACCAGCTTGGCCGGCACAAAACTCTAGCTTTTGCTTGGTAACCACCTTTGTCAACATATCAGTAATATTCTTGTCAGTGTGAATCTTTTCTAACTGTAGAAACTCTTCATTAATTGTTTCACGAATCCAATGATGCCTGACATCAATGTGTTTGGTGTGAGAATGATATGTAGAGTTCTTACTCAACTCAAGAGCACTCTGACTATCACAATAAATGATGTACTCACTTTGCTTCAACTTGAGCTTCTCAAAAAACTTTTTCAACCATATCACCTCTTTACATGCTTCTGTGATAGCAACATACTCAACCTCTGTTGTAGATAGAGCTACACATTTTTGCAATTTAGACTGTCAAGAAACAGTTCCCCTGTAAAAGTAGACAAATACCTAGATGTAGATTTCCTGTTATCAAGATCACTTGCCATATATGTATCTGTATACCCTATCAAAGTTGGTTGAGCTCTTCCAAAATCCAAACACAAATTAGAAGTTCCTCTAAGATACCACATAATCCATTTTACTGCTTCCCAATGGTCCTTACCTGGATTAGACAGAAATCTGCTTACCACACCAACTGTATATGCAATATCTAGACGAGTACAAATCATAACATACATCAAACTACCAACAGCTGAAGAATAAGGAATAGCCTCTATTTTCTTCTTCTCGTCATAAGTAGAATGACTGGATTTCTTGGTCAACTTGAAATGAGCTCCAAGAGGTGAGCTAACTGGCTTAGCCTCTTTCAAGCCGAGCCTTTCAAGTACCCGCTCAATATAATGTCTCTGTGATAGCCACAACTTCTTAGATTTTCTGTCTCGAACAGTCTCCATGCCCAAAATCTGTTTAGCTGACCACAAGTCTTTCATATCAAAAGACTTGTGTAAGGAATCCTTCAATTCCTGTATCAATCATGTATACTGGTCAACTATAAGTATGTCATCAATATAAAGCAGCAAAATAATAAATGTATCACCTGGAAAAGATTTGAAGTAAACACAAGAATCTGTAGTGGTCCTTATGTATCCCTGACTTGTCATGAAAGTGTCAAAATTTTTGTACCACTGTCTTAGTGCTTGCTTTAGGCCATACAAATTCTTCTTTAATTTGCATACAATGTGTTCTTTCCCCTTTTGTTCAAATCCTTCTGGCTGTATCATATATATCTCTTCCTCCAAATCACCATAAAGAAAGACAATCTTCACATTAAGTTGTTCAATTCCCAAGTCCAAACTGGCTGCTAAACCAGAACAACTCTGATGAATGTCATCTTCACTACAGGAGAGAAAATCTCATCAAAATCAACACCGTGTTTCTGTCCAAAACCTTTTACCACCAAATGAGCCTTATATTTCAATAAGTCACTATTGTTGTCCCTTTTGATTTTGTATACCTATTTATTCCTCAAAGCATTCCTACCGTTAGGAAGATTTACCAGCTCATAGGTGTCATTCTTTTTCAAAGAAGTCATCTCATCTACCATGGCTTTCATCCAGTAGGATTTGTCTTTATGACCCTGAGCCTCCAAGTAACTTTCTGGTTCTCCATCCTCAGTGAGCAAAATATCATCAGACTCAGGATACTTAGTAGATGGTATACGCTCTCTTGCAGATCTTCTTAATTCTCCAATTTTTTCTTCAACAGGGGTCTACTCCCCATGATCAGTAATCTGCTTCCCCTGATTACTAGTTTGATCAACTAGAAAATCATCAACAATTATATCATCATCAGTTGGAGCTGCATGACTACTAGTGCTAGGCTGAGATCCTGAAGAATTACTAAGTATAAGACCAGGAACAACTGGAGTCATCTCCTTAGGCTGCTCGACTTTATCAAAGTCCTCAATCGTCCGATCTTCATAAAACACTGCATCTCTACTTCTACTTCTCAAAAGCTATCTTTTCTTTGGATCCCAAAACTTGTATCCAAACTGTTCATCACCATAGCCAAGAAAAACACAAGAAGTAGCTCTGTCATCAAGCTTTGATCTCTGTTCCTTAAGTATATGTACAAAAGCTTTACACCCAAACACCTTTAGATGAGAGTATGAAACATCTTTGCCTGTCCAAACCCCTTCTAGAATATCCAAATCCAAGGAGACTAAGGGAGGTCTATTAATCAGATAGCAAGTAGTCAAAATTGCTTCACCCCAAAATGTCTTAGAAAGTTTAGCTGTTTTCAACATGTATCTGACTGTGTCAAAAATGGTACGGTTCATTCTTTATGCCACACCATTATGCCGAGGAGTCCCTGCTTCTGTAAACTCATGTCGAATCCCAAATTTTGAGCAATACTCCTTGAACCCATGTGAAGTGTATTCCCCACCATTATCTATTTTGAGGCCTTTCAAACATTTCCCTATTTCTCGTTCCACCATAGTATGAAACTGCTTAAAACACTGGAGGACCTGATCTTTAGATTTCAGAAGATAGACTCACAATTTCCTAGAAGCATCATCAACAAATGTAACAAAATACTTGTTTCCACCTAAAGATGCTACATCACCAGGAGAGCACACATCATAATGCACAAGATTTAAAATATTCTCTTTTCTTTTAAACGTACCGGAAAAGGAAACTATAGTTTTCTTATCGAATAAACAATGATCACATCGGTCTAGAGACATACCATTGGCTAAGGAAATAGCTGCCTTCTTAGCCAGAACATGCAAACCTTTTTCACTCATGTGACCAAGCCTTCTGTGCTATAAATTATGAGTAGGATCTTCAACTACATTTATCTCAGTCTTACAAGTCTTGGCATAATTCTTGTATTATGTGCAACAAAGCTTTCCACTGGCAACAACCATAGGTCCCTTTGATAACTTCCATCTCTGATCACCAAAAGTACTAAAATACCTTGTTCGGTCGAGAGTATTTATTGCAAGCATATTCAAACGCATGTCAGGAATATGCCTTACATCCTTCAGAATTAGGATGTACCCCATATTTGTCTCCAAATGAATGTCACCAATCCCCATGATTTCGGAATGTGACGAGTTAGTCATATTCGATTGGCCAAAATCACATGATCTATAAGTAGTAAACAACTCAGTGTTTCTGTAAACATTGTATGAGGCACCACTATCAACATGTCACCCATTAAGAGAGTCTCCAACATATAGGTATTAACCCACTCCGCAAGAGAGTACATCACTAGTCATCTATAGTATTTTCATCCTCTTTCTTCTGATTGTTACCCCTTCTGCTCTCTCAACCAAATCCTGCAATTCCTTTTATAATGACTCTCCTTGCCATAGTGATAACATGTATTCTTCTTATCTTTTGACTTTGACCTACCTCTAGACTTGCTATAACGCCTCTGCCCTTTGTTTTTGCTTCTACCTCTATGATTATGTGAAATAAGCGCCACTGTATTATCTGAACCAACATGCAAACCTGAAGATTTCTTTCTGATTTCCTCATTCTACATACTGTTCTTCATAGAATCCATAGATAAGACACCGTCTAGAGCAGAATTACTAATAGTCACAACAAAAGTCTCCCAACTATCTAGCAAAGAACTCAAAAGCAATAATGCTTTCAATTTATCCTCAAGAGTCATTCTCATTGTCACCAGCTAATTCACAACATTCTGAAAACTATTCAAATGCTCTATCACGCTTGTACCATCCTTATATTTCATATTGACCAAGTCTCTGATCAGAAAGGACTTTCTAGCTTCAGTTTTCTTTTCAAACATAGACTCCAATTTAGTCCACAATTTATTTGCATCTGTCTCCTGTGCCACATGATGAAAAACACTATTATCCACCCACTGCCTAATCGTCCCAATAGTTTTCCTGTGCAATTGCTTCCAATCTTTATCTTCCATATCTTCTGGTTTGGAATCATCACCAACAATAGGATCATGCAAATCTTTACAATAAAGGATATCTTCACAATAAAGGATGTCCTCCATCCTAGGTTTCCATGTCACCCAATTATGATTAGTAAGTCTAATCATAGCACTGCCAACTGGGTTATTCATTTTAATCCACACAATACAACCTACGCTCTGATACCACTGTTGGGAATTTAATCAATTTCCCTAAACCCGTGTGATTAAAATAGGCAATCGATACATCAAATAATAACATAAGTACAGAAATGTAAATAACACCAATAATTATTTTAAGTCGTAAAACCCTCCAATGAGAAGGGAAAATCGACGGGGCAAACCGACAACTCCACTGTCACCAAATAATAATGGGAATATAATGTTTAACTTCTCAAGATTCTTGCCCTAAATCAAGAGATAACCACACACTACCACAACCACGTAACAACGTCAAAGATAATATTCTTGGCACCACAATAACTTATCTAATAATAATAGATAGAATCCAATAATCAACTACAAGAGATAAAGGAAAGATATTACCTAACCCGTTCCAAGAATTAACTTGGAGAAAATCACCGCTTGAAGCAGACTAATACCAATTCGAAACTTCGTTCCAAGCAATACACAAAAAACAGCTGAATTTTTCTTTCCAAATTCTCTCGGCTTCCGTGAGTGAATTGTTGTTTAATTCTCTGCCTTTTTTTGTTTCTTTTGCCACTGCATGCATACCTCAATTTTTGGCAAAGACAACTACACATACATATATATATACTAGTTGGCTTACATGCATTGCACATGTTTCGTTTCAATATTTGCTAAAATTCGCATGGATTAACGACAAAAAATGCAGCAAAAATTGTAACATAATATTAGAATGCAACTTCAGTTTAGCTACAAATTAGTTGTTTCGCAGAATGAGTTGGATTGATTACATTTGTGGAACTCTAGGGGAAAAAAAGTAAAGAACGAACCTACAAAAACCAAAAACTGGACAAGAAAAAGCTAAAAAGAATGGATTAGGTAAAAACTACAAGCAAAAAATTACCATCATGCTACAAAATTCCCGTGATGAAAACCCATTTGCCTCAGCTTCGCCTTCCCATCTCATAACTCCATAAAATGCCACAGTAAAAAAATCAAAATCAAAACGTAAATCTAGGACATTAGATAAATATGGACAAAAAAATCACGACGACGACTCACGGTATGCTAAACTATAATTTATATTGTGTTAGTCTGTCAGATAAATGTGTACTAAAGTAGAGCATCAAATGTCTCTAAATTCCTTTACTGGCTGTAGTCAGTACATAAATATATAATGTAAATCTGTAAGCAAGCTGATGCACAACTGGTGGCAAAGAAGTTATGTGATAAAGGGGAAAGAAGAACGTTGAAAATAGATCTTTTAGTGGCAATAATCTATCAATTAATTCAATGGTCCATCTAAATTGAAGCTCTAATGCTCCTTTTATATAATGACTAATGTAATATAAAAACCAAAAATCAAAAAGAGGCATATAAGACACCATAGACTAACTATTATACCTCATTCTCCAGTACATTTAGCAAATTCAAAGGATGTTGATATACAAATATCTGAAAACCAAACTTCTTATGAAAATAATTCCATACCTAGAATGCAATTAGCCTTGTGAGAAACTTGTCATTAATATTTACTTCAGTTCACCAACGTGGTCAAGATGGTATATTGGAGTTGGCACTTTCAGCCATTCATGGAAGAATGACCGGGAAAGCAACTTAAAATTGTACTAGCTACAAGAAAAGACATCATGATAGTTAATATAGCCCCATTTTTTATGCTCAAAAGATAAAAGTAGATTACTGTACCTTCACATTGTCTAGGCTCTGCAATCCTGTAGGACTCACATCGGCCATCATCAATAGGCAAGCCAAGGAAAGGATTTGAAAGCTGGCTAGCACAGTTGATAGGATAGTCATCACTAATAGATGCTTTACGATGTTCAAGAGATAAAGAGAATTACTTTTTATCTAGAAAATCAGAAATCGTGTTATTCAGTTAAATATAGTATCAATTATCTACCTTCCTATATGTAGACTAACATAAGTTATAAGATAAAACATGGGAAAATAAAGGACAAGTGTTAAATTCCACCATTATGATTCTAAACTAACTTAAGAAGAGTATCTCAGATTCATATCATTAGATCTCTACTTTTTTCTAATAGGAAATTAGAGCTGGAAATTCCTTCAAGAAGCTTACATGATTCAAAGGAAACAAGGAAAAAAATGCATGCTTACAATTTCTTGATGACTTGCCAACCCAAAATGGATTCTTGTTAACTTAGCATTGAAAATTTTATTCGACGGACTTTTTTCCATTCCCTTCAGACACCAAAGATTATGAAAGATGAAACATATTCCAATCGACAATCAGTAGTTAATGAAAAGAGTAATGCTATATAGAATGACCGATGAACACTTGTCTAGGTGGTATTAAATGATAAATTAAATCAAGTGCATCACATTTCAAACCTTTAATCCACTTATTATGTAATACCACATATTGTCGCCACCGGGTGCTAGTTAGCATAATTCTTAGGAAAAAGAGCAGTAACAAGCATAAAACATGTAAAGATTTCAAAAAGCAACTTTCAACGTCAGAGCACCTAATACTCAACATGTTAGAAAGAAGTATGTACCAAATCACATATTCACTAAGTTCCAATAATTACTTATCTTGTAGCATCACTGTAGTTGGAGGTTAGCTTAATTTTAATACTGAGAACATTGATAATCTAAGTGAACCCAATAAATTATACAAACACATAAACGAAACTCAAAAAGAAAAACAACAACAACAACAATAATAATAATAAATTTAAAATAGAGGACATAGAGCATATGATGTGGATGGCACGCAAATGAATCCTATGAAAAACAATTACTTGAACGAAAGATAGAGAAGAAACTTACCAATTATCCAACATCAAGCTTATAGAATAAGCCAACTTTTCAATTAGGGCCTACTCTTTTTTCTGTTCTTAGGCTATTTTTAGTTTCTAAAAACTCTAAAAACATGCTTATTTTTTATACTTTTGAAAACATATTTCGAAGAACAACGAAAAATTTTATAAAAACACTCATTTTAAGTATTTTCAGTGAAAACAAAAATGAAAACAGCGAAAACAAAAACAGGTGTTTCTTAAATTACATTCAAAAACACAAAGCAAAAAATGAATTCAGAACTCAACCGTAAGTCCAAGAAAATAAACGACTCCTGAAAATACTAAGAATATCACACTCCCCATGTTTCAGGCACCAAAAAAGTCCAAGCAAATATATATATACACATACACACATCAAATAGTACCACATCAACATAATTGCTCTAAAATCACATAATCAACTCAGTAGCAGCTCTATTATTTCAAAGACTGCTTTACATCTCGAAGTTCAACTCTAAACATATATTTATAATTATGTTGTAGCGTACTTATTGCAACGATGAAATAAGAATAAAAGCAGCAAATAACATGACATTCTTGGTTGAATCTTCCAAACATATGGCTAATCTAACAAAAGAAACCAGATGTTTCTCCATCCAAGAAAATGATTTGGCCATGAATCCATTAGAAAGCAATTGCATAATATATTTGACTTTTACAAATAATCTACAAAAACACAATGGCATACAAACGATCCGAAACAATGCATTAGAATACTTGAATCAAGAGGGAAAAGATATGCCTCATTTTAGTAGCAGCCTTTCAGTTTCAACTTGCTTATACGTGTTAAACACGTCTCAGTTATCTGGCAGGCCAAGCATGAAATAATCTTAAATATAACACTTGGCCGCATCTTCCTACACCGCAATAGCTCAATGTAGTATTCTATCCATATAATAACCAGATTAGTAATTAACTCCGAATCAAAATCAACTAAACCAAACGTGGCAAATATCCAAAAAAAAAGGGGGCAATCAAAATATAAAAGAAGCAAAAATCCAATTATCAAATATGTATGATTCAAGAAATTCAACTAAATCAATGGCATACTCTTAGACATATTCAAGAAAACCCGCAAAGAAAACGTAAAATTACACGAAAAATCCAAACAGAAAAAAACCCAAGCGGAATCTGAAAATGCATGTGAATACCGGGAGTGTAATTATGCCTCCAAAATTGCAGATTGAAAGAATGGGAAGAAATTCAATAGCAAAAATTGCGGATCGTCCTAAAGCAAAAGTTGAGGAATAAAGGAACTTACCAAGCTTTGTCTTCACAGCAACCATGGAACGCAAATTTTCCCTTAAAATTTTCATGCCCTACTCTGTCGGCATCAAGCGATGATAAGAAAAAAGAGAGAGAACGAGAGAGAAAAAAAGAGGAACTCCAAGGCTAAAACAGGAAATAGAATGAGAAAGAGTGAGGGTAAAATAAAAAAGACACCGTTCTAAGGAACAATAAATTGTGAAAGGATGAACAGTAATCTTGACCGAATATTTTTCTTATATAATAGGATATATATGTGTATATATTTCAATAAACCTAATTCTTATTGGGCCAACACATCATGGGCTGGACTTTTAGGCCCATCATAATGGATGCACACCAAACTTACTAGCACTTCTTTCACTTGCTTCTCTTGAATTCACTTTTCACTCTTGCACTCAATTATATATATTTATTGAGGAACCCACTAATTCTCTTACTACTCGACCACCAATCTCTCAATTTTACTTCTTGGTGCCTCTCTCTCTCTCTCTCTTTCTCTCTCTCTCTCTCTCAAGTACTTACTAGAGCACTTATTTTCTCCTAACTTAATCTCTGACTATCCACTTATTTTTATCCTAATTGTTCATTTTTTGATGAATGTTAATTTTAGTTACTGGATTTAAAGTATTTTGGTTTTTGATTTTTTGTTAAATTTGGTGATTATTTTGGTGTTTGCCTGTAATGGAGTTACTGGAATTCTTTTTTTTTTTTTTTTTAACTCATTGGCAATTATAAATTTAAATTGGTTTGTTCTAGAATATGGATATTAATTTTTTTTTCATATTTTATCTTCATCTACTATTTTGATGTCTTTTGACGAGGTTAATTGCTGTTAGCTAGGTAGATATCAGTTGCTTGCTATATTGTTCTGTGTATATGATTTATGCAGCATGAATATATTGAGCATACGTATCTTTATCATATGGCTCAATTTTTCCATTCTGAAACGTAAAGTAAAGGAGCCTTAATATGTAGTTCCAAAGAACGACTTTACCATTTACAGGTAATTTTTTATCGATCATGTCGATTGTTGATAATAATTGGTTCTAAACATTCATTTTCAATTTAGAGAACGGAAAAGGATCGGGTGTGCTTTGGTAGGTCTCAAATACTTGAATGGGGCCTTTTTACACGCAAAAACATCCCAGACGGGGAAATGGTAATTCTTGCATATTAATTAATATTATTAATTAAAGACAACAAAGAAGGCTCAGGAAGAAAATATTTCTTCTTATTTCTCAATTGAGAAGAAACTTGATGCTTTAAATTTTTGCCAAGAGTTGCACCAGCTGCTAATATAACTAAAATTTTACTCTCCCCAAAATTAATACACACTAAAAAATTGAAAAATAACCTACAATCTTCAGGTCAAGAAATCAACGTGCACCAAATTGTACATGCAAGTTCTATGGGTCCGTAAATAATTTACAACCAAGATGTTATGATGCCGTTTAAGAGCACTTCTTTGGTCAATACTTGAGCTAGCTAACATTCTAAATAGTCTTGCGTTGTTTTATGTCGGATTAAAAATTAATTTATTCATCCGAATTATACATTTTTATGTAATCGTTTTATTTTGTTTTCATACTGATAACGATTTACGCGTTTTTGAAAATTAAGTACATCATGGATTAGAAGATGATCATGACACTAATGACATGCATGTTACAACTACAAATGAAATGGCGTGAAAAAATGAAATGAAATATTGATTTTAATTAAAATATTGATGCAGCATATAATTACATATATGATATAAAACAAATTTTTCAACGGCTAGAATAGCTGCTTTAAGAGGAAGTTTGATTCTCTTTGTGAAAGTAACTTATAAAGAAAAATTATAAGTTAGTAAAATGAGTAGTATAGATTTAATGAAAATTTGAAATTTGTGATTATAAATAAGTAATTATCAAATCAGTAGTCAAATCAGCAGTGGGTAACTTATAAAAAAATATGTTAAAAGAGGACCAAACAAGCACTAAGTTTTTCTGTGATCCTAGAATGAGTAAAAGGCTCAGACTCTAGACTAATTAGCAAGTTACTCTATAGTGAGTTTCGTGCAAGGTTTTTTTTTTTTTTTTTTAAATTTTATATATACACACACACACACACCATGGATGAGGTTGGAACTTGATGAACTCTGAATGCTGGTGCCAGTTCAATTCATGATGACTATATGAAACAATATGTTGATTGTGGATCGCCTTTGAGGAATTTGAGATCTAGCAGTTAAATTGTGTCATCGGATGCTTCGGGAATGGAAAGCTGAGCTCAGTGAGCCATCGCCAGCTACTTAATTGCAACATGGAGGAGCCTGGAGTCCTTTTCATCAGATATTTGTAGGCTCTTGCAGCTTTATAAGTAAGAAGATGATGTAACCAGTGGGTTAGCTGCACCAACGCCCTGGATGTGTCCATCAAGAGTCTTTCAATCTACCCAGGGGACCTCAAGAACAAAACATCCAGATGGTTAATAACCAGTGCAAAATCTCGGGTCCTGGAGTTAACAGCATGGGAATTAACAAATAACACCCCTACCAGTAAATCAGTCATCACAACTGCACGTGAGAGTGTGGCTCACTTAAATCCATTTTGGACCATTTGACACTTTGACCAAATTTGAAAGTGTTGACCATTGGGGTCTTCCCCCTTTAAGACCTTGTCTTGGCTTGTTTGTCTTCGGGTTTTGGCAAGACAAAAAAGGAGAGAGAGAGAGAGAGGCAGTGAGTTAGGGACCATTTCCCAAGGAGACGGTTGTGAGCCCTCCGGTTGCCATTCCTCAAGGAGACGATGCAATGATTCCAGTGCTTCGTGTGTGGTCTTAAATTTGAGTTCAACATACTTTATCGTAGGGGAGAGTTTGAGCAAGGCTTGAGTTTGTTTTCTACACTTTAGGAGATTATTTGGGTCTATGTTCTTGTAAAATCTTGTATAATAGGCATTGTAATCTCAACAACAACATTATGCTTTGCTTCCTTTGTCTAGATAGCTCGAAAGGTAACCACCTGCGACACAGTCCTTATGAAAGTTGTCATTTGTGCAACGCTATCGGGCACAACTATGCACAGCAAAAACTCACGTCACTTTGTGTAATTTGCTTGATAAAAATTGAAACACATAGGTTCTGATTCGATGATACCAAATTTTGACCCTTTCTTTTTTCTTTTCAATGGCCTTTAGTTTCAGATTACCTCAGGAAATTGTACATGAGATTAAGTAGAATTGTGTTGTATTTTACTTTGGCTAGTCTAGATGTGTTCTCTTACTCACGTCATGTTTGGTTCATATTTATTTATTTATTTATTTTGGCGTCATCTTTTCATCTCTAATGGTAATTTATTCAACTGCTAAAGATAGTATCGAATAAAAATCATTAATAAATGAGAAAGGTAACAAGTTAATTCATTTACCAAGGTCAAAGTTTTGGATACTGGGAGAAAAGAACAACATTGGAAACTTATTTTGAGAAACTAATCTCTGCCTTTAATATATATATATCTCTTTATTTTAATTCCACTTGCTATATCATTTATATCTTATCCAAATTATTATTGATACAAGACAAAAGAGGATTAACCTATATAATAATCCTTTTACATTGACATACGTAGTGTGAGTTTTGAAACATCAGCTGACACGTGTTTTTTGAGAATAATTAAAATACAAAATAGAGAATCGATTACATACCATTAGTTAGCGTAGGATGCACATTAACTGCATGCCATGTTTTTTTAGCTTCTTTATGATATGAAGCCTAACAAGCACAATTAGCTAGGTATAGTTTATGCATGAAATTTATCTTGAGCTCTACCTTTTATTTTTAGTTTTATTTTATTTTTTTTTTTGGAAAGGGAAATGGATTCCTATTTTGGATATATAATTAGACATTATCTATATCTTAATTAAATAAAAAGAACTGCGGTACCTTTGTACCGTATTTTTTCCGCCAAAAACTCTGTCAGTATGATCTTTTTAGACATTTTATTTCATATTGCGATAATTTGTGTAGTATTCTGGATTTTTAAAAAAAAAATTTAAAATTTTTTATTCACTTTTGCGTTATCCATTCGCCTTTTTGAAATAAAATTCACTGTTAAATTTAATAACTAATAGAAAATTATCACCATTTAATTATTTAAATTATAGATAAATTTGATTATCCAATTGTCGAACATATTTTTAAATTTATAGTTTATAATTAATAAAAATTAAGCATATATATTATTAGTTTAAATTATTTGAAAATTATAATTATAACTTTTTCTTAAATTTCCCGTATGAATTAATATTATTAATAATTACGACTATTTTATATATGACTTTTTTTATGTATTATTAATTTATATAATTTCATACTATCTGACTTTATTGGTTTCGAATAAGAAATATTTTCAGAGTACACAATATCACCCAATTAGCAATTATTTCGTATTGTGTCATTTATCTAAATTAGTGTAAAAGAAAATTATATTTATTTGCGTTAACAATAACAATCAGGTTAAAATTTATTGTAAACTATATCTACTTTAAGATGACAAGAAAAAAATTACATTATTGTTTGATTGATATTAAAAATTAATTACTCCTTATTGAGTAATGTACCTTTATAAAATTTCACTGCACAAAAAATATATATATATAATTTCTTATTATTTATTTTTTAAAATAATTTGATATATATTCTTCCTGTGCAACGCATAGATGAAAATCTAATAAAACTAAACATGGACAATCAAAATTGATAGAAAGAACCTTCTTTTTTTTTTTTTTTTTGACAGGATAAATAGAACCTTTCTTTTTTTTTTTTTTTAAATTA